>CAJVQA010002446.1:0-21924 GCA_910591915.1 Cetraspora pellucida | reverse complement strand
TAAATAAAAGAAATAAACTAAATAATATATATAAACTAAAGATAATATAAAATATAGATGCTTCAAAATGCATAAATGTTATATATGTTATATATATGATATTTCACGCAGTTATTATCTAACCAATCAGATCGCAGCTTTCTTATTAATTTGGTTATTAGATTTGATCTTGTGATCCTGTAATCGGAAATGGATGATCTATATCTTGTTAGAATCGTCTTAGTAAGCTGATTCGAATGGTGGTAGTTTCATCGAATTCTGTTTAGTGGTTCAAGAGTTATGGTCATTTTTGTAGGTTAACAATATACAATTACAAAATGCCAGATATGCCAAGTTGGAAGAAAGAAATACAATCATATTTAGCAAGTTATAATAAGCAAAGAAGTTTGTAGAAGCAGATTCATAAAGTTGCAATAGCAATACTATAGAATGGTCTTAAAGAAGAAAAGAAGAACAAAATCTCATCATAAGTTCTATATAAACACTATTTGAAAAATCAGAAACTAAAAAAATTAAAAACAGAAAAATGTTGATAAAGGAACTTATAAAGATAAAAGTAGAAAAAAAACTCAAATGACTCTTAAGGACCTCTAAGGTCAATAGCATAGCAGTTATGCTTTGAGGTTACAAATTGCAAGGTTGTTGATTCAAATTCTAGTAATAACAATTGTAAAGATACATTTCTAAAATAGAGAACTGTAACAATACAGTATCAGAAATCTGGAATATTATCAGATAGACTTATTTTTAGAAAAGGCAAGTAGTCTGTAATTGAGAAGCCACCCAATAATAAATACAAGTTAGAATCCAATTTGGAATAACTAAAGTCATAAGATGTAATGTGAGGCTGAAAGTCTAACAAATAAAAAATATTATATGAACTTATGATGATAACCAGTTTTTGATAGAGCTTGGTAAAAACTTCTAATATTGGCAGGAATTGGTATGATAGTTGCTTCTAAAAAGTTTAAAAGTACAGACCAGAAGAGGTCAAGATTCAAATCCAGAAGTATATTGAGAACATTAGTTCGAAAAATGTGAGGACCACTGAAAGATCTTGACAAGACTAGTCAAAGAAAAAAAAAAAAACTCTTAAGCAAGCAGACAACACAGAAGTGCATGAATATAGTAATGAGAACAGTATAGAACACCTTCTATAACCAAGTATAGAAAATCCATTATAGAAAAACACAAGACTGAAAAAAGAAGACTAATACAACAAACAAGATAAAAAAAGATATTTATATAAAAGAAAGAATGAATAAAGAGAAAAGGAAGAATAAACAAATAAAAGAAAAAAAAATAAAATAAAAATAAAAAAAGCAAACCAAATGAAAAAAGAAGCTTTAAAGACAATCAACATGCTAGTTACAGAAAAAAAGAGGCCTTTTTGATATAGCTTTAAGTAGTTAGATGAGCAGTCTATTTCTAACTGAAATAGTATAGCAAGTTGTACTTAAGTATCATAAGGGTGACTGAGTGATGCTAAATTTAAGTATTGAAAAATTCTATATAATTGTATATGTATATATTTTCAAGAATTTTAATAAAGTACTAGTATAACTACTTAAGATTAAAAAAAAAAAAAATTAGGCATCAAAAATGCACATATAGCTAATTGTAATTTTTAATATAAAATAGTTTCTGATGACATGCCATGTTCTATATATTTGAATAAAAATGTTGCATCTTGAAAATAAGAACTTTAACTTAAAAAAAAAAAAAAATTTTATAAACAATTATAAAAAACATACTGCATTCACTTCTCTAATTGGAAAAAACAACAAAATAAACCTCAATCTCAATCAATCAACAAACCCTCAATATCATTCAACTTAATAACTAGGTATATATGCTTTTGTAGAAACTACACTTACTTATATCTTTGTAAATTTTCAGATCAATTACATACTTACTCTAACATATGTTCTTCTATTAGTCAAACAATTTACAAAATTAATATTTGGTTTATTCTATAAATCAAATATAACATATTATTAAATTATATACTAAATATTTAAATCTAGATAAGCTTTGACTACTTTAGTAGGTTTAGGTTGCAGATAAATTAGTTTAAGCTTTTATTTTTGCATGTAATTTTTAATTTATTTGTTTTGTATAAATAGTAGTAACTGTATAATTAATAGTTTAATAGTTAATTCTAACTGCAAGTATTGATTTCAGTCATAGCATATATATATATAACTATTATAAATTATTAATAAAGATATAAGCAAGGCTTTATTTTAAAAAAAAAATAAAATAAAAATATATATATATATAATACTAAAAATTTTTATTAGTAATATATTTTTTTTTTATATATATAATTTTATTTGCTAGAAAAATCATATGACAAATAATTTATATTATCTTTATTCTTAACTTATATGTATGTACTATAGAAAAAACACTTGTTTGAAAAATAATCATTATACCAATTAAATTTCACACCAATTACACACAGTCAAGGATTTTACTAAATTAAAAAATCACATTCTAGAATAATTTTTATATTATTCTATAAATTTAATTGACTATATAATATTTTTTATTATAAGATTTTTATTTATTTGATATTAAACAATATATGAATAGCTAATATAAGATGTTTACTTTAAATAATCTCATTTTATCCCTTGCAATAAACCATTATAAAAAAGGTAAATGAAAACTAACTTCTTTTAGTTAATAAATAAAAAGATTTAAATTTTGTTGTAATTAAATGTGATTGGTTAATTACATGTGATTTTCGTACAACCAAATGATCTAGAATCATGTGATCGACATTTCTATACTATACAAGGTGCGATCTACACTGTCCATTTTTGGTAAAATCTCTGATCAAATTAAAATTAATTTTCAACATTCTTTGTTACACTTCAACGCGTCTTGATTTTTTAATAAATATGTATACAGTAACTACGCCAATTTCTACTTCAACCAAGGCATTAGAAGAAGAAGCAAGCATCTTGGAGAGCTGAGTCGAAAATATGGCACAGAACAACTTATTGAATATTTGAAGGAACAAAAACAAGTCAAAGAAACAAATGAAATAATCATTAAACAGAAATTACTTAAGACACGTAACTTAGAGTTTTCAAATTGTATGTGTAGGAGCTAATTTATGTACCTGTTTTGTAGTATACTTATTGGAGTTTTCTTTATAATAGTAGTCGAAAAAATCCGAAAATGGGAAGCTTCTTATGCAATATATTTCGTGATCTTCCTCCCAGAGGATTGGTCATATAATCATTATTTTTTATGGACAGATAAAATATGAACAAAGAACGATCAATCGTACATTTTACAAAACTTTAGAAATCATGAACAATGAAAAAAAAGTAAGTTTTGAAGTATACTTCAAATAATTTTTTTGGTGTGTGTTCGGGATGGTGACTTTTTGTCAGACTTCTCGTACCCTTGATGGCCACGTCCCAGAAAGGGATTACCGCGAGTAGTTGAATTGGATGCGCATCTTGCTGACTACGCCTCAGCATGTGCTATAGGGATATGGTCAGGACCCCGAACAACTTTTTACAAATTATATCCACTTTTATTAGAGCTATTTAAAGAGAAAATTCTAACAAACCAAAAGTTATTTTCCTATAACCCTAACACGAAAAAGTGACAATATTTAACTTTATTTAGTATAAGTTATCCGATCAACAAATATAACTTTTTTTTTTTTATTTCTTTCCCTTTTTTTATTTCGCCATCCAAAATTTCAATATAACTTCTATATATACAATATTATTCGGGGTCCTGTGTGGTTTTCTGCATCTGGCCATCCAGAGAGGTCTACTAACTTCTATAAGAGTTGGTTACGCATCTTCTCAATCAAAACTTACAAGCTGGAATTGGTGTATATTGTTTGACATAATTTTTCCGATATAATAAAATTTTTTTCTTATTTTTTTATAAAGTCTGATGTAAATAAATCGGCTAAAGGAAAACGAAAGAGTATAGATTATATGGATTCCAGAGCCATTAAGAAAGTGAAGAAAGAATCTGAAAAATCGGGTACTATTCTTAAGGAACTTAAAGATACAAATGCCAGAGTCACGAAGAATGTAACTGCTTCAACTGAAAAATCGAATACTAATCTTAAAGCACTCGAAGAAACTCTTCTAAAGTTTTTTAAGTCACGATCAAATTTCTCATTATCATCTGCATCTGAGGCAGTGTTGCAAGCCGTTGCTGAATTATTATTGCAAGAAAATCAAATTCCGGAATTACCGGAATTGTGTTTAGTAATTGATAACAATAAACCAAAGGGAGATGGTAGATTCGGTTTTGTTGATCTCATTTTTGGAGGCTTAAATCCTTCAGTAATAGAATTAAAATATATTAATCTCTCGGGTTTAATAAAAGCAATGAATAATGATTGGAATTCATATTCAAGCACAAATGATTTAGCCTCTCTTGATAAATATATTGAAAATGAAGATGAAAAGACACTTTTAAAACGAAAATATATGTTTTGGTCAAAAAAAGATAACAAGCCAATTCTCACAACGTTAAATGATATTTTATTTTTTGCGGATGATCAACTTAAAAAATATATGAATGTAATCATACATGGACCAGCCCAAAACGGTAAACCGGGTATTATAGATTCTCGAATCCTTATAAAACAGCAACCTAAAGATTGTGGCATTTTAAACGGTTATGTTATTATGATGATTGGTTTTCGACGTCTTGTATCTAGATTTGTTGGATCTCAAAATATTCATTTTAGTTTTACTAAAAAAAATTAATTCTTGTTAGTTTAATTCTATTACGATCTATTCATTCTTATTAAATTTTGAAATAAAGAGTTACTGAGTAGAATTTTGCTTTTGAAAATTAGTGAAAGATATTTGTTTTTTGATATTTTATCCTATCTATGTAGTTAATATGTAGAGATGTAAACTGCGAATCTGGTCTGATCTAATCCTAGGATCTAATAGGCCAGTCTTAGACTTGTTATAAAAAACCGACTATAATGCAAGCCGGGCAGAAAAACGTGTAACTTGTGCCTACCAAGAAGGAATAAGATGATGGTATCTCTTTGCTGAAAAATTTGAAGAGTCAAAGAAATTAAAAATGATAATAGTAGGTTCAATGATCAAAAAGCTAGAGGGTCACGGCAAGTCCGGACATTGTATTTATTTTATTCTGTATTAATAAATTTTTTCCGTGAATAAAATTTACGCAAATTTTTTGGCATTTTTACAGAATATTGAATAATTCACATCTTATATAAAAAATATCTAACATGGCATCAGATCTTAAATTATTAGAGCAACGTATTGTAGACCTTGAAGCTGAGAATGCTGAACTTAAGGCTGAGATAGGGATGTAACAGCCCGGCAAGGACCGCTAGTCCCTGACAGTCCAAACAGGATAGTTCTATATCTGTTATTACATGTCATAAAGATTATACTTTTACATATTGCATTTTATATTTTATTGATTGAATATTACATTATAACTCTTGAATTAAATTTCTAAAATTTGAATTTCTTGTTATCATTACTGATATAGTTTTTATCAAAAAAAAGGATTTATGATCCAATACAAGTTAGTAATCAGAATCTAACAAATAGTAGCATGGTAATTGATAAAGTTTTTATAAAAACTATTGTGCAAAATTTATTACAAACAAGTATCAGTTAGAGATTTTATTCTGGATTTCTGTTGAGACAAAAAATCATTTACAACCTGTTGCTCTCACTAATCTACTATTAGAAATTCTTTTAGAAGAAGAAGAAGATGATAATTAAGTTGTATAATCAATATTTTAATGATTTAAAAAAATTAAAAAAACAACATTTTGAACTAGAGAGTCTTTTATGTGTTGCTGTTCGAAAATTTCATGATACTTACAAATGTTTATTTAACCAATTTCTATCATATTTTTATTATGATTTTATTAATATTGATTCTGAAATGAAAATCGATAATTTGTTTACAATTGCTTATCTTGTTAATTTTAAAATTAAATAAATTTATTTACTTAGTTTGAAACCAAGTAGTTTTTTTTTACATAACCTCAAAAGATAGAATTACTTTATATGATACTTCAAAATTTTAATACCAAGAAACTTATTAATATTGCAATTGACAGATATGTAGCAGTTGGAAAAACATTAGTTGAAGAAGCAATTGTAAATCAATATGGTTATTAGTTTATTGATTCTGAATTATTTTATCGATATATTGGTTATTACCATAATAATTATTCTATTGATCAAATCAAGCAAATCTTCAATGAAGAACAGGTATTGGAATTGATTAATTCTATCAAACATCTAGATGAAGAACAATATCAAGAATCAGGAATTAAAGCAGCTCAGATATCAACAAATAATGAATTACATAATATTATAAATGAAACAATTAGAAAAATAGTTAAAAACAAAAGATTTGTTGTAGTTGGTCATAATATTACTACATTCTGTTTACCTAATGCTAAAATAAAAATAATTTTATTAGTAAATGTAGAGATTTGTGTAGTTCGATGTGCTTTTCAAACAAATTTTAATGATTATACTAATATTTTCAACAATATTTTTAGAACAAGATATATTATCTCAATTATTAATTAAACAAGTATATAATGTTTCATATGAGATTGATACAACCAAATTAATATTATCTGAAGTTGTCGATATGATTTTAATTCAAGTTTTTAAAAAGATACTTGGTATAACATATCAACATTATTACAGAATAATCATCATTATTTTAATTTTATTCATATTAAATTATTTTAATTTTTAATATTTTTAATTATTTATTATTTAATTTTTTTTATTAAATAAATATATCTAGTTAGTCTATAACTAACTAGATTTTTTTTTACATAATTCAAAACATTATTAACAATGTCTTAACAATTATCTCTTTAACCTGAACAAGAATTATTAAAAACTTATAAAGCTAATTTAATTTTTGATAAAAACTAAGATCTTAGTAAACATGTTTTCAAAACCTGCTTGAATAAAATTTGTAAAGATGATCCAAGTGAAAAATTAATTTTTTTAATAAAACTTAAAAAATTTTGTCAACTTAGATATAATATAATAACTAAGATAGAATTTAATTGTAATTCAGTTCATAACTGAGATGATCCAAATTATGAAAAAGCCAAGAATTGTAAAGAAAAGATTTTATATGGTCCCAAATTTGGAACATAACAAGAACATAATTATGTAATTGATACATATTTTAAGCATCTATCTGAGCTTGAATCAAGAATTAAAATGGGTAAAAGAAGACGAGATACTACTGATGATGATGAAGAAAGTGAAGAAAAAGAAGTAGAAAATAAGAAAAAAAAAATGCTTCTAAAAAGTAAAAGAATTAATTTCATTTATTTTTTTATATTAATTTATAATTATCAAATATTATTATCAAATAAATAGTTCTATTCAGTAATTACCAAATAGATTTTTAAACAGATAAAATGGCTCCAACATATAATTATTATACTAAAAAAATAATATATGATGATATAGAAATATCAGTTAGATGTAGTACTCGAATTCAAAATTTAGTCCATCCAAATTATAATATATCATGTCAAAAACTAAAACCAAAACTAAAATTAAAACCAAAAATCAACAAATATTTTGTGAAAAATGTAACTATTTCCATTTACAAAAACAATATAATAGTTGTGAAAACAAAGTTATCTTAGAATTTTTATATTATTGTGAAAAATGCACTAATTTCTATTTAGATAAAGAATGCACTAAATGTAAAAACCAATTAATAGAACCTAAGAATTTTGACTTAAAATCTTTAATGCAAGAGTCTCAAACTTCATCTTTTTCTACTAATATATATTATGAAACTGATGCAGATGATTTTATAGAGCAAGATAAGTTCACTTATATAAAAACCCAAAATGGTATTGTACTAAATGACAAATTATATTTTAGTGATAATAAACTTAAAATAGATAATTTTTCAAATTCAAATAGTTCTAAATGTAATTCTCTTTAATTAGTTTTATAACTGATTAAATTTTTTTTTGTGTAATCTTTTTTATTAAACATCTTAGCAATGTTTGACAAATATAACACTACAAAGAGTCAATATTCAGCCTGTCAATTATCTTTTTCATCATGTTTATTTTGGCTAAATTCTGTTGTAAGTATGTACAATAATGATATTTCTATTAAGACCAGATTGATAATGAGATTAAAGTCAAACTTACAGAACAAACTATTTTGATGCAAATAAACAAAAAAATAATTAATCAATATGAAGAAGAATGTCGATACTATGCATTATGTTTAATAGTAAATTCTGAAAAGAAAATTTGGATAAGTTATAGAAATAATCCTAGTAAAGATTATTATACATATTATCAATAGCAGAAGGTGGTTTAGAATCATTTAATCATTCATTAATTATATCAAGTGAGAAATATTTGAAGAGACCAAATTAGATTTAAAAGATTTCTATTTTATTACATATGATGAAGAATTTTATATATTTCCTGACTGTCCAGATCATGAAATCATGTTTAAAACTGCAATTTATTTTACTATTACTGATGAAATTCTACAACTAATAGAACCTAACAGAAATTTAGCATAGAAGACATATACAATCAATGAGTTTAAAAATCTCAAAGTAACTGATTCTTTGAGACTCAAAAAATTAGTAATAATCAAAGCCATTAATTCAAAATTCAGAAATCATAGAAAACATAAGAATGATATTAATCATGTTAAATCTTAAAAACAAGTTAAAATAGATCCTGAGGAACTTAATAAACCTGAATCTACTACATTATCCCCATCTTCACTTCAATAGTTTATTTTATTATTATTATTTTTTTTTTTATTTTTGTTATATTTTTTTATTTATTAAATAAATTATCTAACTAGTTTAATAACCAGTTGGATTTTTAACTATGTAAACTAAAAATGACTATTGCTGAAAATGAAAAAAAAGTAAGTTGGTTGTGCCATTTTACTTTGTATTTGTGAGTTTGAATTACACTGCTATAGCAAAATAGGAGTATATTCTGAATGCATACATGTATACTAAGGATGTATTCTATTATTTTGTAAGAAACTAATATCAGAATTGGAGTTATATCTTCAAGATGCTGGTACTGCAAACACTGATGAAGAGAATTCTCATACTTATATATTTTTTATTTTTACTAATCTGGTTATGATTTCAAACTAATTATTCGAAAAATAGCTAAAGATTTTGGATTATTAGCTTTTGATATTAAAATAAATCATAAAGATCATGGTATTGATATTATTATAACATATAAAAAAAAACTTATTCTTATTCAATATAAAAACACTAAGATGCCTATATCTGTTCAAATTATATGAGTTTTTGAATTAGCTATTTCAAGATTTGCATCTGATTTTTTTGAAATTATTGTGTATAACAATAAAAAGTTAAATGAAAAAAGAAAATTTGCAACTCTTAGAGCAAAACAATAGGCACATATATCAAAAAGAAATATTGAAATTTGTAATAAAAATCAATTTGTAAGAATTATTAAGGATTTTTATGAATCAGATAATAATAATTATGTAGAGTTAGTTGATTATAAAGCTGACAAGTTTAATATTGTTAGTTTATTAGAAGAAAATGTTTCTATTAGTAAGATAGTTATCAAAAAAAATAAAGTAGATAAATTTTCACAATTTTTTTCTTACTAGTATCTGTTCAGTTTAATACCAAACAGATTTTTCTTTTTGTAATTCTTTTTATATTTTAATCTCAAAGATGTCAAACTTTGATGAACAAACTAAAGAACTTGTAAAATTATCAGAACTTTTATCAATATTCGATAGTTATATATATGCCATCAATAGTAATAATAATCATTGCTCTGTATATATAAAGTATGCATTGAAAATACAATTAGAAAAATTGGAAAAAATCAAATTCAAACATTACCAAACAGAATTCAATACTGCTAAGGTCAAAATTAAAAAAATCTTAAATCATAAATTAGATCCTGTATTGAATAGCATGGTTGAACATAAATTCTATTCTGCATTAAATAAGATTTACCAAAAAATATATGAGTTAATTTCAAAGAATTATTATTGGCAGTTTGCTTAAAATATTATTAAATATTTATAAATAATTTTGTAATTATCTTAGTTTTGAGTGTTGATTAATAATCTATTTAGTTATATGACTAAATAGATTTTTTTATATATAAAAATGATTCAATCTATGTCAATTGAAGTTGCTATAGCTTTTATTTTATTTTTTATATTATTTGTTTTCTCTTGTTTGTTTTTAACATCCAAGAAGAAAAAAAAATAATTGTATTTACAGGAACTATTAGTGCAGAAAAAACATTTGTGACAAATTTATTCTATTATTATTTGAAACAAAAAGAATATTCTGTCTTTCTGTTCAAAGAAGCTTCTCTTGAATTGGCTGAAGAACTTAATTTATTTTATAATAATAAAGAGAAGAATTGTTTTTTTTTTCAAAGTGTGATAACAAATTTCTATGAGAAAAGAGCTCAACTTACCAAATATTTGGATTATGATTATATTATTGAGAATCATAGACATGAAGATGTTAAGATATTCAATAAATTTCTAGTTAATAAATATGAAAAGGATTATATCAACAGAAAAGTTGATGAGATTAAATCTCTTCCTTCATATAAGATTGTTTTTGTAAATCCTTCTCTTGAAACTACAATTAATCATAAAAAAAAGTGAAATAGAAGAGGCAAAAAATGTCTTATTTAATATTTAAGAGATCTTTATGATTTTTATCAAACTGATATTGATATGATTTATGATGAACAAATCATGTTCAAGAATGAAAATGTTTTATGTAAAGATTGTTTTAAATTTTTTCAATATAAAAAGAATTGTGATTTCAGCTCCTATGAGAGTCTTTTTGAGCAACTTTTATAAGTAACATCATCTATTTTAACAAATATTCAGTTTAATAAACTGAATATTTTTTTAATTCGGTAAATAATATTAAAAATGAATAATAATTCAGAAAGTTCTTCAAATCTTTTAAATAAAAATTGCCAAAAATTTACTTTAAAGAAATTAATAGAAAATAATAAAAGAAAAAAGTCTTTGTTTCTGTTGATTTATTGAACTGTTTTATACAGTTTGAACTGTGATATAGAACTTGACAAAATACAAAAAGTTTTATTAATCAACCAAATAGATATCACTATTGGATGTCATATTACAAAAAATACTTTTTATCAAAATAATGTAATTGAAAATATTGATGAGCTCATGAAAATTAAGCAATTTATAACAGAATTATCTAAAGATAATATTATAAAATATTTAGATAAAGTTATTGGTAGAAACATAATTACTGATAATATTATTATTGTTAATAACATTATTTCTTAAATTTTTTTTATTTTTATCATTATTTCATTGTTTTTATTATTATTAAATTATTTATCTATTTAGTCTATTGACCAGATAAATTTTTTTGTATGTAATACAAATATGAATCAAGAAAAGAAAACTTTTACAGATAATTATCATATTTATGATTCTGAGAAAGTTAAATGTAAATATTGTCTAGAATTTTTTGATACTTTCTTAATCAACACTATGAGAGCTTATATTGAAACTCAACATTATAAGATTTATCTTGTTCAACAAGTTATATTACTTTTAACTCAAGTTTCTGTTAAAGAAACTTTATCTGATATTTCAAAATTGGGAATTACAAACATTAAAACAGAAGAAAATAGTGTTTTAGATTTTAAAAATTTAACAATTAAAGGACTATGTAGTATTTATTTTTTAAATAATTAATATTTTTATTATTTAATAAATAACATTTATTTAGTCAATTGACCAGATAGATTTTTTTATATGTAATATTCATAATGATATATTTACCCAAAAAGATTTTATTAAAGATATTTTTTTTTTGTCTACTTACAAATATTTTTATAGATGATAAAAATTATTATCATCTCAAATATGTTTGTCATTTATGGTTTTATCTTTGCTTAACAATTTATAGAGAATGTAGAGTAAAATATTATTTGGTAAAAAAAGATATACTTTTTTGTGAACCTTCTATCTTTTATTCTTTTTATACAAAATATGTAAATGATATAATCTATTTATGTTTAAACAAAGAAGAATATGTGATAAATTTATTTGTCGAAGAGATCTTATTCAATTCTTGTTTTCATTTAATTAAAAAACATATATTATTATTTTTGAAAACAGTCTTTATAATTGTTGTAAATCATTCAAGTATTGTGAGAAAAGTGATTATTTATTCAATCTTGATTATAATTGCCAAGCTGTTTTTTGTGCAATATAAAAGAAACAGATTCCTAGTTTACTAAAATATTTAGATCAAATATATGTGTATCATGTTCATAATACTTGTTTATCATGTCATGAAATATATTTATCTTTTTCAAATAAACATGTTAGAAATAGCATTGATAATTTTGATAACACTTTATTTCTTAGATTGTTAAGATTTGGTTTTAGTATTGAAGATATGATTCGATTAGCTTTATTTTCTTGAGAATAAAATTTATTATCTATCTAATTTACAAAACTAAATAGATTTTTTTATATACAACTCAAAATGTACAATCATTCAGAATTAATAGAACCTCTTAATACAAACAAATTTTAAATATATGATGCAATAGATTCAACAACATTCAACCAAAAATATATATTATCATTACTAACAGTCTGTTTAAATAAAACCAAATTTACAATAAATATATCAATAGATTCAGCTTTTTTTGATATAAAGTTACATTCAAAAGATGATTTAAAAAAAATATGATAATGAATTTGAACCAGAAAGTTATGAAAAAATATATAGACAACCATTCAATTTAACTGAGAAATTCACATTTTTACAATTACATTATAATACTTTAAAAAAAAGAAAGAAAGTATTGAAAAAGATTAAAACTAAAATAGAAGAAATTTCTCTTAAAGAGATAGAAGAATTTGATCAATACTATGATACATATTTAGATAATTAAACATGCTATTACAGAACAGTTGCATATGAGAATGATTTTGAATTAGTTGAATAGTATGAAATAAATACTCCAAGAATATTCAACATATTGATTAAATTTAAAAATATCAAAAAAATTGATTATTTTGAGGAACCAAAGCTCTTATTACTTTACTGGAATATTGAAACATTATCATCTTAAGGCCCAGGTTTTTTTCCTGTAGGTAAGAAAAAAGATAATTATATATATATAATCCAATTTGATATTGTATTTTACAATGAATCAATCTCTTGAAAGAGATTTTGTTTATCAACTATTCCTATAAACAATCAAAAATTTCATTTAAAATATAATTCAACAGAATTAATATTCATTAAGTTGCAAACTCAAGAATAGCTTTTGCTAAAATTTGCTGAATTAGTTAGAAATTATGAACCAGAATTCGAGATTGATTATAATACAGGTCAATTTGATTGGAACTTTATACTCAAAAAAGCCAAACTATTGAATATAGATGATAAATTTATCAGACTCTTAACTAAAACTAAAACTAAAACAACTTTTTAGTTTAATATACAACAAGTAACAGTACAAGTTGTTGATCATGATATTGATAAAGATAATTTGAAATATGAATTTGCAAGAATCAATATGAACAATTGAAATATTAAAATATTTCCAAATAAGACTATGAAATGTGAATTTATGTGAATTCCATGAACAGTATTTCTTAATTTTCAGTCTAGGCCAAGAAAACATTCCAAACAGAAATTAATAATACTCTTAATGCAGTACTAAAATGTTGTGGCCTTTCTAAAAAGATTGATTTACTATATGTATCTACAAAAACAACACAGATCTATGATGCATATTTGTTTATATAAATGTGATAAAGTTTAAAAACAACAAACAGATATTAGAAAAATTATCTGATCAGCTATCAAAATTAATAAACATTTCCTTTTCTGATTGTTTGAATACATTTCAAGTTTCAGAATCAATGTTGGAAGAGTATATGATAGAGTTATCATATTATTGTTCAGTTGATACATTGTGATTATATAAATTAAACTTAAAGTAAAACATAATCAGTGATTATATACAAAGAGCCAGAATTGCATATATGACAATTTCTAATGTTTTCACCAATAGGATTGGATGTTTAATATGAAATCTGTTTAGCAGATATGCATCATGAAGAAAGATTTTAGTTTTATCAAGACATAAAGAAATTGTTGAACAAGAAATATATGATAGAGGTCTGGTAATTCCTCCAATTAAGAAAATTAAAAGACCTGTTGCAGATGTTGATTTTACATCATATTACCCCTATGCTATTATACAAAACAATATATCTCTTGAAAAACATGTATCAAAAGATTCAACTAATCATTATTTAAATGCTACAATTGATAATAACATTGTATATGATAAATTTTTACCACATAGCAATAATATAAATAAAATAGGTATCATGGCATTCATGTGTAAAGAATTACTAAAAAATTGAAATGATGCAAAGCAAAAGATAAAATTGTTTAAGAATGATGAAACAAAACTTTTATATTATACTTCATTATCAAATGCATTGAAAATATTTACAAACTCTGTTTATAAATAAACTGATTACAGATATTTATTATTATATCATAAGGAAGTTGCATTATTAGTTACAGCATTTTGTAGAGCAACATTAAAGATGATGATTGATTTTATAAAAGAACAAGAATTCATAGTAGTTTATAAAGACACAGATTCTATATTTTATTCATTACCAGAATTTTATTTCACAGAACTTGATATTAAATACTCTGATAAATTATTATCAAAAAAAGAATTTTGGAAAGAACAGATTAAATTAACAATATTACACTCAAAGATACTAGAAACAAAGATCAAATGAATATTTGAAACAGATTATAAAACCTACATATTTGAAGATGACCTATGAAAAAACAATGTATTTTTTTTTAATTTTTAGAAAAAAACATTATATTGCAATTAATCATTTAGATATACCAAATTTAGACAATTTAAATTTACTATTAAAAGGTCTTAAAACTATCAAACATAATGTGTCAGAATTTTACAAACTAGTAGTAAAAGAATTAATATATTTTTTACTTGGATTTAATAAAGATTTCTCAATCAAACAAAAAGAAATAGATCAAAAAGAATTGGTCATACAGATAATCACTAACTATGTAAATAAAAAAGAAACACTATTAGACTTATTTGTTCTAATAGCAAAGTTTAATCTGATATATGCTTCAGTATTAGTAGTTGATTTTGTAAAATTATTAAACAAAGATCTGTCAAAAGAAGAACAAAATAAAATACTTAAGCAAATTACAAAATCTGATACAAAAAAAGGAAACAAGATGGTCAATAATTTTGTTGCCAAATTGGAATATCTTATTGAACCAGAATGAATTTTTTACTATATAAAATTTCTATCAAGTGTATTAAGTGTTTCATACAGAATAATCTTAACAGACTATTTTTATCTAAAAAAAGATACTATTGATATCATATACTATTTTTATAGCTTACAAGACATTATAGCTCATCTTTTAGACTGTAAAGAGAAGCAAGCTCTTAAAAAAATAAAGGAAATATTTGATGCTGAGAAACTTAAAAAGCAACAAATAATAACAGAATTTTTTGTTGAAGAGAACCAACAAAAAATAACTGAGTTTGTTGAAACAATACCTAATACAAATAAATGAAAACCAACTGAAAAATTACACAGGCAAGAAAATAATAAAAAACAAAAAACTTAATTAAAACTTGACAAATTTTATTACTCTGATATATCATGTAAACATAAATTACAAACTGATGAACAATCAAAATCAAGTAAACAAAAACATATATAAAGGTAAAAAAAAATTCTTTCTTTTTTAATTTTAACAAGATGCAATACAAAATATTTGATAACAACTAGATTAAAATTATGGATTATGTTGAGATAACAAAACTTTATATGAAGTAGCAAAAATCTTCTTTTTTAATAAACTTTTTAACAAAAAATAAGTTTGATATTAACAAATTTAATGATTTTATACTATTAACAGAAAAATATAACTAATTGAAATCTTCTTCTCAGTTTTACAATTTATTAATCGAACCAATAATTGATTTAAAGATGATAATTGTAACAGAATCTATTTATTATAATAAACTTACTTTTGTAAAAGAACATGTATTTTATTAGTAAATTATATAAATATATCATAGACGCAATTAGCATTTCAAAATTCTTCTGTTTAGTATAATGTACTAAACAGAAGTTTATTTACATAATCATGCCTCGAGAAAAACACAAACACAAAAAAATCAATTCATATTTTATAAAGAATTTTAAAAACAGAAGATTATTTATTTATTTAGCAGATAATATACTTTATATAATATTTTTATTGTTAATACCTTCAGATATTACAAAATCATCAAAATTTACATTAGATGATCGAAGATTTGTTGAATTTCGAAAATTGAAATTTGTGTGTAAATTATTCTGTTGGTTTTATAGATACTATTTCTCTCAATTTGAAAAAAAATATTATTTAATACAAAAGAAATATATTAAGATCATGAACCATCAAAAGGTTTCAAATAGAATGTACATTACTGTTCAAAAAACATTTGGATCAATCTCAAAGACAATGATGTTGATTTATACTTTAAAATTTCTTGTTTTCATAAACTTCATATACATAATAATCAATTATACTATAATCATTTTAAGAAAACTTTAATGTTTATTGAACTAAATAAACTTAAAACATATGAAAAAAGCAGATGTTAGAATTGTGAAACATTTACATATTGTGTAGTATATTCTTATAATTTCTTAAACATTGTAAATCAGAATGCAAACATGCTTTATGTAAAAAAATCAGACCTATGTCTGTTGAAAATCATTATTTATCATATTGTATAAAAATTTGTAAGAATTGTAATAAATATTTTGACAATTTTTATAATGAAAATAATGCATTTTTAGAACCAAAAAATTTTACTATATTAGATTATTAGAACAGAATATGAAATTTGAGAAATTTTGTTTAATAATCTTTAATAAATAATCTGTTCAGTTCTACTGAGCAAAAATTTATTTACATAATTTAATAAAATTACAACTAAATAATTAACAATGACATCTTAAAAAATTAAAGAGAAAAGAAAATATCATAGATGCAAACTTGATTCATATTTTATTAATAACATCAGAACCAAAGACACATGATGTTTCATTTCATTACCTTATAATATACATCATGAGATATTTTTTTTCTTAACTCCAGATTCAAAGATAACATTGGATAATAAAAGATTCAGTAATTTTTGAAAACTAAAATTTGTGTATAAAACATTTTATCATCATTATTATCATCACTTTAACAAGATCACAACCAGATACTACTTGATATAAAAATACTATTCATTATATAGTCCTCCTACTCTATACAAATGGAATGTATAATACTGTTCCAAAAACATTTGGATCGACATCAACAAAGATAATTCTCAATTCTCTTATAAGTTAAGATTAGGAAAACAATTATATGTTAAGAAAATTATTTGAAGAATTTTAAGAGAACTTTAATATTTGTAAATACTGAAACATTTTGTAAATATGGAAAAAGCAAATGTCAGAACTGTAAATCTTATATATATTGTAAGACACAAGGATTTACTTTTTTTAGAAATACAGAATAAGATTGTAAAAAAGTACTGAAAAAGTTAATTTAACCTTCTAATAATGATTCTTATTTAAGATATAATGTAAATGTTTGTAAATATTGTGATTTATATTTGATAGTACTTTATCAAAACCAAAGCTACAATGCTCTTCTAGGTAGTGATTAGGTTTTTTCTTTTTTATTATATTCTAATATATTAAAAAATTAGTTTTATTCTTAATTCTTTTTTATTCAAATAAATTATTTACTTAGTTTGACCAAGTAGATTTTTATTTATATAACCATGGTTCACATCAACTTATTTCCTAATGAAATATTAGTAATGATATTTCATTCATATTACAATTCAGAAAAAATTACACTCATAGATGTGTTAATCTCAAACATGATCAAAACAACATGTTGACTTTGGTACAAGCTTTATATAATATTATTTCATTTACATAGAACAAAATATATTTTGATTGAACCATTCAACAACTATTTGATAAAACCTTACATATATGTTCCTTTCATGATTTCTATTAATTATTCTACATTTAACAAAGATATTTTAGAGGAAGAGCATTTTAAACATTTGATTATTATCAATTATTTAGAGAAAAAAACAAGACTTAATCTATTACAGTTTGAAAATTCCAAAAATTATTTTACTTTGATCACCAAAAAGGAATTTAAAAATTTAAAATCCATATATGATTTATATAAATCAAACATTTTTTGTTTTTCTTATAAAATTTTTTTTTTTTTTTAAATGTTAAGATGAGTACATGTAATCCAGAATTTTACTGATAGTATAAGTTGACCAGCGCCTGTACATGTACAGATGCAGAGGCAATTACAGAAAGAGTGTACAACTAGCCACTTATACAACTTTAGTTATTGTCTAATTTAAGTAGTCCGCCTAAAGGTTCTACACTAGTTGCTATACCTGGAACCCACTTGTAGATCCTCTATTTAAACACTCTGATTCTGCATCTATTACATCCTATCAGCAACTCTAGTAAATCAGTAAAGATATGCCATAGTCACTAAGTTATGTTTAACTTTGTATTAAACCTACTAGTGCATTCTGTATTCTATACTTACAGCTCATCTGGTCACGCTTTGGCCTAAACCATCACTTGCAGTCAGGGCTAACTATTAAACCACTTTTATCCTTGTAAGGTTCATCCAAAACCTCGGTACTCATCTTTTCGATGTTCTCTTAATCATCTCCTACTAACTGCTACTCAGGACTGACAGGACTCCCCAGACTTCCAATCCAGATGGCTCGGTATAGTATATCTTAGTATCCTTTTCCTTTAGCGATTCCAGCAGCCTGGTTGGTCATATGCTCCTCTACACATTTTGCTATCCAGTTTATCCATCTATCTCTTTGGGGTGTTTCATGGGCTTCTATCAGTTCGACAGTACTGGTGAAAGTTTTGTGCTACCTCCTTACTCAGGATTTCCAAATAGGTTTCTGACTTTTCAGTTCCTTTGCTTTTCGTGCCTAGTAGTCTTAACATGAGTTTGCACCAAAGTCTTATACAACACCAGTTATTAAAATTCCTCTATGTGGGTGTAACATTACACTTAGCATAAATGCCCTGAGCTCCTATTCAAGATAGTGCAACAAAGGTTACAGATACACCAATCCAACTGATCGACAGAGACAGTTACTATAACACAGACATATTTTCTAAAATTTATCATTCATGGGATTTGAACTCTAAACCTGCCACTTGGAGATTGACAACCTAACCACTTCACTAGGTCACCATATATCATTTTTCTTATAAATTAAAAATTAGTTTTAACAGATTTTAATAAAAAAATATAAACAATTATAGTTTATAACTTAGCACTCACATATAGTTTGCTATATATGTCGAAGCAAGTTTTTAAAGTGTTTGTGTCCTGAACTTGTTGATTTTGATTATTATTTTTAATAACATCATATAAGTTAAAAAATATATAAACCCTCATTATTTTCCTTCCTCTTATTAAAAATATCTTTCGAATTAAGTATTAAAATTGGTTCAAACTTATCATTTTGTCTGATTGAATTAGCAAAATTTTTCACATTTTCACTATTCATTTTTTGTATAACATTATTTTTCTTTCATGTCCTCAATTGGTCTAAACAATCTAATCAGTCCTTCAAGACTGATTAGATTTTTCTTAATGTAATCTTAGATTTTTATAGCTAATGTCTAAAGTTTCAAAATATTATGTTGTGTTTAATAGTCACATTTCTGAAGATTATAAAAAATGTGATAAACAAGTGAATAATTTTATATCATTATATTATAAAGATTTTCTAATATTAAAAAAAGCAAATAAAGCATTCGAAAGAAAAAAAAAAAAAGATTCTGAAAATGCAACTTTTTTATATCTTTCTAAATTTATCAATATTCTTCAGATTTTAGAAAATGATAAAGATAAAAAGAAATTAACAATCTTAACTGAAAACAAAAATATTTATTTAATGTTTATCAAAAATCAAATCTCAAAATAGATGAAGAATGATTGGATGTCAAGAGAAGTTAAGTTCAAAGCTTTTAGAGAAATTTGTATTTGAATTAATAAATATATTAAAAATAGAAAGAATATTATTAAATATATTTATACAAAAAAAGGAAAAATTATTTTATCTCATCCTCTTATATCTATTTAATATTATTTGTATAATGTTAAATTATTAAATCATAATCTAATCAGTCCTTCAAGACTAATTAGAATCTTTTTTATGTAATTTATTAACATTTATCAAAGGTAAGATAAGGCATCCCAACCTGTATATATGTCTGAAATTTAATTTTGCTTGTTATACTAACTCTTATTTATCATCTTTTGTTTATTGAATAATTGCTTATGCACTTTTTTTGTTCTTTAGAATGCCTTTAAAATATTATTATATTGTTCTAATTGGTCACACTTCTGGGGTCTATAGCACTTTAGAAAAATGTTATGAACAAGTAAACAACATTACATCATATTATAAAAAATTTTTAACAATAGAAAAAGCAAATGAAAAATATGAAAAATATCAATTAAAAGTTAAAAGAAAGAAAAAAACACTAAATTCTGAAGACAAAATAGTTATTTACACAAATGGTTCTTATAAAGATTATCAAAAAGGATCTTATACTAGAATTAAAGTTTATTACGAAGATAGAAGTAAAGAAATTGCTAAACCTTTACCTAAAAACTTACAAACTAACAATTATGCAGAACTATATGCTGTAATTAAAGCATTAGAAACATGTAAAGATCCAATTAAAGTAATTGAGATTAAAACAGATAGTTGTTTTATTATTAATTCTATTAAAACATGAATTCATAAATGGAAAAATAATAAATAGAAAACAGTTAAAAATCAAAATGTAAAAAACAAAGATTTATTTAAGAAGATTGATTTTTTAATAACTAAAAGATCTGAACAGGTATATTTTATACACATTTTTGAACATAAAGATGTAATTGAAAATAAAAAAGCTGACAAATTAGCTAAACATAGTGCTGCTATCAAAATAAATGAAAATAAAAAAATATTTCCTTATAATGCATTTATAAAAACAAATTTACTAATTGTTAAAAAAATAAACCATATTTAAATAGTAAAGAAGCATTAAAATTAGTTGCATCAATGTGAAAAGATTTGATTAACAATTCAAAAATATTTTTTTAAATGATGTTTTTTTTATTATTAATAAAATTCTATAATTATTATTTTTAAAATAATTAATTATTTTTTTTATAACATTGTAATCGAACATATTATCAAACATGCCCCAAACTTTGGAAATCAAAACATATTATTAAACAATGCATAGCATTAGGTGATAGATGTTTGTTTTGATTTTCAAAGTTTCTAAGAAAAAAAAAAGCTTGGTTCTTCTCTGAAGAATGAAAAAAGCACAGAGCATTATTCAATAAACAAAAGATAATATTAACTGGCAATTTTCTTGCTAAGAGCCAGAAAATTGTTAATAAAGAATCTAATCACTTTATAAACTGATTAGATTCATTTTCCATAATTTTAATTATGAAAAATTTTTCAATAACTAATTAGTTTTAAACTGATTAGATTTTTCTTAGTGTAAAGTTCTATTGTTTAAAAATGTCTCAATCTTTAAAAATACTAAACAACTTATTGTTTTTTTTTTTTTTTTTGATATTAAGGTGACCTCTTTGGTCTTTTGACTTTTATTAATCACTTATCGGTATTGTGGT
>CAJVQA010002445.1:0-21927 GCA_910591915.1 Cetraspora pellucida | reverse complement strand
TTTTATTATGGACTTTAAGTAGTTAGACAAGTAGCCTACTTCTGTTAGAAGTAGTGCAGCAGGTTGCACTTAGGTACTCTATGGGTGGCCAGGTGATGCTAGACTTAGTTGTTAGGAAAATCTATGTAATTGCGAAAGTAATTTCAAGAACCTTAATAAAGTACTAGCGTGACTGCTTAAGTTAAAAAAAAAAAATAAATAAATAAACACTAAAATAATGACTAAGTCTGATGCTCAAAAAGATTCATTAATTGAACTAGCTATTAAAATTTTTTCAATTCCACCATCTCAAACTGTATGTGAATAAAATTTTTTAACACTAAAATGAATATTTGGTGACCAAAGAATAAGATTTAATATTTTTTGCTTGAAAGCAATAACAAAGATTTGGATATATTGCTATACCAATATTAAAAATGAATTGTCTTTTATAGTAAGAAACTATTGGAATATGATTTAAGAGATAATGTAAATAGGTCAACTGTCAATTTTAGCCAAATAGAATTTATTGAATGATCAGAAAAATCTTCTGATTCATTTGAACCTATTTCTGAATCTTGCAACATACAATTGGATGAAGTAAATGATACTAATTTGCTAATCGATGAAATTGCTGATCTTTCAAATCCAGCATTTATTGGCAATAACAGCTCATTTAATGAAAGTCAAAGTATTGTATCAAATAAAAACACTCAATGAGTTGGATCAGGAAATCTTAATTACAATATGACAAATTTAGTAGCTCAGATTTTTAATGAAGAAAACATTAAATAAATAATTAGAATGATAATTGCATTTACTTATATTTATTTTAAGTAATGAATAAATAATTAGATTAATAATTGCATTCACTTATATTTAAACTAATGAATAATTAATTAGAATAATAATTTCATTGCTTATATTTGTTTTAAGTAACGAATAATAATTAGAATAATAATGCATTCACTTATATTTATTTTATAACAGTATTGTTTGCTTTAATAAAATATATTTTAGCGTTTGTACATATCCTCTCTATACGTGTAAGCTGTAATAGTAATATGATATTCATTTTAAAAATTAATTGTATAACGGCAATAGGAAAAAACTTTCAAATTACGGCAAGTTACGGCACATATAAAAGTTATAACATAAACAATTATATTAGTAAATACGCAAGTTATAGCATACCGTAATTTAAAGCAAAAAGTTAGAACTGGTTATAACTCAGTCACGGCACGGCTTATCCCAATGCTCGAAGTTCCGCCTGCATCACTAGTTCCTACTTACAATATATACAATATATACTACAATATCAATTTTTTGCAAAATATAACATATTTATAAGTTATTGTATAATTCTGATTCTAGTGATAGTAAACATAGTTCTAATAATGTGGTATTAATTGGTTCAATAGTTTGATGGTTACGCTCCTGGGTCCCAATCGCAAGATCGCTGGTTCGAGTCTAATGAGGAGACAATGCCGTGCCAAGATCACAATTGAAGTTTAGCTACATTCATGTAATGCAATACAAGATTTAAAGATTCAAGAATTAAAACAAGTAAAGGATACATTTTTGTGGCGGTGCTACCATAGCTGCCACAACAAAATTGTCCTCGATTGTGATTGGCTAACGGCCATGGATCTGCAAAATTTGGCCCGCATTACATAATTGTTTACTAATTTCTGGCCAAAATTAATTTTTTAACTTTTTCATTCCAAAAATAGAAATTTTCAAAGAAATAGACCCGCATAATGGTAAAATTAGCACAGGAAAATTTTTCATTTAATAGGCGGCTGTGATTTCATTAGTAAAATTTTGAGTAATTCCGGTCATTTTTTTTGATCGTCACTTTTAATCAGTTAGCCAAGATCAGGAAACCTGAGGTGGATATCATTAATGTATGCCCAGTTGAGTTGGATGAAGTGATAATTGGTGCTTTGGATTACGAATCTTATGAAATACTATTAAGAGGTGTACGATGGCAAGTTTTTGATTAGTAGATAGGAAAATTTTTTGTCTGATTAAGATTATGAATATCTTTTCTAATGCTATTTTTCTGATATTTTTTTACGACTGACTCTCACCATCGGATCTTACAAACTATAAGACTCTTTTACTATATTTGATCGCCTTCGCTTGTTTCCGTCAACTATAGTTTATTCTGAGTAGTTGCGTATAAACGAGATTTTGCAGTAAAGTATAATCTGCTGCCTACGCCGCAGATTATACTTTGCTGCAAAATTCTGTTTATAGTAAACTACTCAGAATATAGCTAATATATCTTCTGGCATCTACGTAACATAAATTTCATATACTTATTTTAGAATGAAATCATTGCTTCACTCCTATATTTGACGTTTAAGATTAAATAGAATAATATAGTAATTAGATAATTGTTTAGTACGTGAAAAAAATTACGTTGATAGGTTGACAAAAGGACAAAAATAATCGTATTACCTAGTAGTTCAAGATAATTGCGCTTAACAAATGACAGAGCTATTTGGTAATTGTTATTATAGCATATTTAAATTTCTCAAATGATATACATTAATATGTTAAAACATCATCAGACTACAGTACCTAAAAGATAATATTCGGACATATAGCATTTACTATACCATAATTGCGTTATATTTCTAAGTTTTAATTGTTTATTGAGTATTAAAATCCTTTATTCATACTGAAACTTTCAAATTTACACATTATACATGATTGTGCTAGTTCTGTATGGCGTCACGCGCTGCGCAGCTACCCTAATTATATAATTAGACCAAATGTAATACACAACAAAATTTCATGATAAACCAAAAATTTTATTGAGAAAAGACACGTTGGTTGATAATATCATTAAAATTGCCAGAAATATCTTTTACTCTGGCACTCATAAAGGCATTTTTAAAATCCTTATTATGCCAAAAGTGTATAACATTCAACCAGCCCTCTTACCCTCTTCTGTAATTCTTCAGAAGGCCAATACGGTTTTCTTGTAATATCATCTTCACGGGAGAAATGGACCAGCCTATAGATGGGTTTCATGCGTACTAGTTAGGATATGATTACGGCCATCCACATCCACCCTCCTTACGCTACAAATGGATAATCAAAATATTTTTATGCATTTACAATATAAACAGTGTCTCGTTAAAATGAAAATGAACTACTCACAAAGCTTGTATCGCATTGACAACGTAGAGTTTATGATGATAATTTTCATCGATGGCTGGGTTAAGTTTTAGTTCTTGCGTAGCACAATAATGATTATATTCTATAACTGCATTTTATCCCATCAAGATTTCTCTCCTCTCGATCGTTTTTTCTTTTTTTTTCCTTTTTTTTATCATGCGATATCATGCGCATGAAACATTTCGTGCGCATTTTTCCCATCACTAGACCAGCCAAACCTCAGAGGGACAAAGTTTGTTGGCATATTTATACACCTGTTCGAAATGTTTATCTAATTTTTGCGGAGTTGCGGTGGCCACTAGCTCAAGTATGGCTATAGGATTGGAATCTTCCTTCTTTTTTATTGCAAGATCGCAATATCAATGATGATATCCCCCATCTTTACCAACTTGCCCTAAGTGCCACTGTTCAATAATTTCATAATAATGTACTTCAGTAAGCCAATTAAAAAGTATTCTGTACATCTCAGCGTCATAAACAGATTCTCTTGGAATATTCACGTTGAGCTTAGAATCCACTAACAAATTGTTCGAACTTTTATATGGACGAGATTACCTTGGACAATGGTATTTTGATCAAAGGAACGGAAGGCCTGCTTCACTATGCCTAAAATATCTATAGATTTATTAATTCGCAAGGGGACATCAACCCCAGGAAAGAAAGAATCCAAGGTTATGTGTTGTTTTTTTAAGAGAATAGAAGTATCAGTGGCTTTCTACTATAGATGATACTGTGAAACGAGATAATGCAAAAAAAGGAATTAATAGAACAAAAATACCCAGCATGATAAATAACATAATACACGTGATTTGATTTGTTATTACGTATAACTGCATCACGCCCAAGTACTGTAGCATATCGTAAATGTGTACAAGATTGGCGGCGAAGATTAAATTATTTAGGGTTAGGGTCAAAGTTACGATCTAGCGTGGGATAATTTATATAGTAAAATTGTTCAATGAAAACTTTTTGTTAGAGCACAAAAAGTGGTTTCTTATGCAGAACGAACGTTTGTTTTGAATCTTCCTGATCATGTTACGTTACACCTAATCTTGAAATCTGATTCGTAGTTCAGGAGATCTGCGCTGCCAACCTTGTCACATTTACTGTAGCACGTTCGTAATCTGTGACAGGTTAAGCCACTGATTTCAATCACCGCCTTAAATCATGATGAAAAGCTATTGTATTTAGTAATTTGAAAAGCTAAGTTAAAGTTGAATATATAAAAACGATTTGATCGTATTTGATTCTTTATTTTTTTTGCGATTTTATAAATTAATTTTTATTTTATATAAAGCGCGCAGATTAAAAGTTTAAATAACGATAACCTATCGACTTCTAATAAGACTTACAGTAAAGGAGATCCAATTTTTTAATAAAAAAATCTTATAAACCGGATTAAGAAAATGGATGAGAACGATATTTCCGGCATCACATCATTTTTAGTTATTAATTTAAACTGCCAAAATATTAGCCCAACATTACGAACCATGTTAGATAAATTCAAAGATCAGTGTAATGTAATAAAAATAAAATCACCCGAATATTTGTCTTTATGATTTTAGTCGCGACTGTTCAATCAAAAGTGTTGCGAAAATATGAGTTCGCGAATAAATGATATGGAAGAAAGAAGAATTCAGCTCTTTGAGTCCTCTTCATTCGAAAGAGGTAGGATTAAGTATTTTTTAAGGAAGAATATGTTGAACAATAGCACGGTTAAAGAAACAACGTATTGTTTGCTTTGCTTAAAGTATATTAAGTTTTTATTTTTTATATAATATTTGTTTAGTTAATATCAAAAGCAACTTTTGAATTTATAAGTTATTTTTTTTTTTTAATAGCTTATGACAGTCAAGTCTACTCTGGGAATATAATCGGATGGATTGAAATTAGTGGATGTGCAATACTGTATGCAGTGGCAAACGGTAAAAAAAAAAAAAATAGAAAATGCTGTTAAATATAAAGAATTGGCCTTGGTTCTTACATGAAGCATCATCTAAGTGATCAACTTAAAAAAATGCAGAAATATATCAACGGTCAAAGTTTTTGTTGTATGCAAAGAAACATAACCAATTCCTCCTCCAGAACTTTTATTGACATACTTCATAAGGTTTACCAGGGCGAACGTAGTAAACATATCCATTTCAGTATTTGCAAGGGTAAAAGCTACTCCACTCTTATCGGAGTGAACGCAATAAGGTACAAGTACTTGATCAATATCTTCATCTAGGGGCTTGCAAATTGCCTATTTTTGTGGCCTGGCCCGGCCCGCAAAATTTATTATATAATTTTGAAAAATTTTTAGCCCGGCTCGGCCCGCAATTATAAAATTTTGTTTCAGGCCTAGCCCAGCCCGCAAAAATTTGCGGGCCGGGTCGGGCTGCAGGACCCAATGCAGGCCTCTATCTTCATCCATCTAATTTAATATCTTCATTATACTTATCCTTTTATTGTTCAAAAGCTCTTGGGCAATATTTCCAACTTCTTCTAACGTGTGCGGATCCTTTTTTATGTTATGTAATATATTATAAAATGCATGGTGGGTCATTTTTATATTGGCACTTTCGTAATTATCAATTATGTAGGAAACAAAGTGAGCAAGTGGCTATTTCTCATATGGAAAGAATTCAAAATATTTGTTATATGGAATATTTGATACAAAAGATTAGTAGCAAACATATTGAAAGTTTATGTATGTAGTTAAAGTATAAAAGTAGACTAACAAACATACCTTTTTACCTTTTTATAAAATTAAAAATCAAAAGAAACGCGTAATTAAAGATGTGTAACAAATAAATTGCAGTCTATGCATCAGATTCATGAAGATTGGCTGAAGTCAGGGAACCGAATAAATTTTTGTATATCAAATGATGGAACAGCAAAGAATTGCTATAGATTATAAATGCATCACAAGTTACCTGGTGTTAGGGTCTGAATGGGGACTCTGAACCACAAATTGTGGCTCCTTTTAATTTTTTTTTTCTATTTAATCTATGTAATATCCATTTTTATCTTAGTATATATATATAAGGATTATGGGATGTGGTTTAAGGACGAATTAGGGATTTACTCAGCAGATTATAATGTATATGTTATAGACTATGTGATGAGTGACTGAGGGAAATCGTAATGATATTATAGAGAACGTATACATGATAATAGTAGAATGTATACACATTGATAATAGAACGTATACGCTGTAAAACTTAGTAGATCAAAAGAATAATAAGTTTGTCTCTATTAGAACAGAAAAGTATAAATATAAACCCACTTGACCTTCTCTAAAGTAGTTCACAATTAGTTATCAATGGTATTAATAAAAGTTTATAAAATAAATCATATTATTTCACATCTCTAAATTTCTTGAACATTCTAAAAATAATAAAATACTTTAAAACTGATAAATAATCATTACTTCACCATAGTTCTTTAACTATTATTTTAATTAATGACTAGCATATATGTTGGGTCTCTTATTTAATATAAAGAAAGTAAGCATTAAAGCTGAATAGATCTTTTCCTAAATAACTAAGAGCTATATACCGAATAATTTGTATTAAGTATAGAGATATTATGATTAATGACATATAATAAGAAATAGGATTGTAAAGAGGATCAATCAGTTTATATTACATTGTTTTATTATTGGAATATTGATCAATACTTAACTCACTTATTAGTTTATTATATGCTTAAGAGTAACACTTCTTATTACAATTAACTTATTTGCAACTCATTCTTAAAATACCAATCTCATCTGATTAAATCATCATTAATCTTATTATAAATAGATTAATATTCTAAATAATTTGTACTTATCCTAACTGACCAAGAAATAGAATATTATAACTCATATTCCATTAACTATTAGAGTTAAACTGTGCAATGTTATCTGCTCTCCCAATTTATAATAGTAATATTTGGTGCTGATTGTGTAGAAATTTGAACAAATTCTCTACAGAATTAATTAGCTTTCATGTTAGAAATATAGTTTAGAAAAGAGAGATAAATATAAAATGATTCAAAAATCCTTGATGCAAAACCAACAACCTCTTCAAAACCTACAGAATTTCAACCTGATGCATAATTTGGTAAACCAAATTACTAATTTAGTTCAGCAAATGCAGTTAGCATAACCTTCACAAGTTTCTATTATTTACAAAAAACTTAACTTAGTATTATACTCTAAATCAATAGAAGGAGAACAAGATCACATTTCTTGGTTAAAGAATATTAAAAAAATTTTTGAGACCAATTATATTACTGATGCTTGTAAAATTTTTGTGATTATTCTTAAATTAAAAAGATTAACTTCCATTTGATGGATAACAATAAGGATTCAGAACTTATTAATTAATTGATGAAGTGATAATGTTAATCTGGGCCTAAGTTTTAAGGCCAATTTTATAACAAAGTTCTGAATTTCTGAGCTTAAAGAGAAGTGGTTTGCCCAACTTATATAAAGAAAATAATTTTTTAGAAAAAATATTGATTTTTATCATATGATTGTGAAAGAAATAATTCATAGAGTTGAGGCCAGAGGTCACCAATATTCTAATTTAGTGAAAGCCCAGATGTTCATAAATAGGTTATATTCTGAATTGTTTATAGTTATGTCTTCTTATATTTCAAATATATTACAAACTATATATAAAAGAGCAAAAGCATTTAAAAATACTTATAAACAGAATCTCATATATGCAGTTTTCTTAAACAAACTCTCAGATATCTTTACAGGTTGCTTCATATCAAAATAATTTAATCTTACCTCCTATACCTGTTTTTAATGGAACTGATGTTGCAATCATAAAGCTTACTAAGGTTGTAAATAAGATGGTAACCCAGATACAGGATCAATGATGACTACAAAGAAATTACTAATCCAGTTTTAAAACTTTTAGTTCACTTACTTGTTATAACTGTAACTACCTGGACATATAAGCAAGGATTGTAATGTCTCTATTATAATAATAAACCTCTGACTTCTGTTAATTTATCTGTAAATGCTCTGACTAATGCAAATCTACAAGAAACTTTGTTAGCCCTAATGAATCTACTTTAACAAAACAATCAAATCAAAACTAAAGAAAAACAACATTTTTACCTTGAAATCAAAGAAAAAGACTTTTCTATTTTCATCTCTGCAAAAGTAAAGATAAGAAAAAATAATCTAATTGAAACTCAAGCTAAGAAACAGAAAGTAGATAAATAAAATACAGTATTAATAGAAAAAGAAATAACAGAAAACAATATAAATAATAAAAACCTATAATCCTTCTTAATTCAACATAATATGCCTAAAAAAAATAGATTTACAAAAAAACCGATACATATTAGGAAAAGAAATTAGATTATAACACTTCGTAAATATTATCTTAGTTATTCTGCATTCGATCATTACTAAAATTTATGATAAACTGGCCAATATTACTTTTGAACAATTATTTAAGGTCACCCCTTTCATGAAAACTGATTTAATCCATTCTCTACAAAAGAAGAAGATAATGGTTAAAAGAAAAATTCATGCAAATATAAATTTACAAGTTATAAATAAATTCACTACTCTTTACTATAATACCCAGGTCTAAGAAAAAGTTATTCTTTTAATTGTAGACAGTAAATTCTCTGAGAGTATTATATCCTTCTATTTATTAAAAAAATTAAGAGTCAAAATTGATAAACCATTCATAGTAAATATAATAAATGTTTATGACAAAAGTAAGAGGACTATTGGGAAGATTTCTGATTTTTTCTTTATTGTCAAAGGTATGAAAATCTCTATAGACATCATAGTAACTAATGCAAGTTTCTATAATATGTTTTTGGAAAATGATTAGCTTTTTTAAATGAATGTCTTAATCGACTGAAACACTTCTAAGATAACTCTTATTTAGAAAAAAAAAAGTTATGATATCTGTAAAATTTAAAAGAGTAATCCTGAAACTTTTTGAAACTAACAGATTTATAAAAATAGATCTAAAAAAAATTAAGATTAAGAAAAATAAAGAAATAGAGAAAGAAGAATCAGAAGATAAAGAAAAGTTCAAAGAGAAAAAATTAAAAAATAGAATTTACAGATTTTCTAAGTTAGAAGAGGAGATAAAAGTTTTGAAGATGATAATGTGTATTCTAGAAATTTACTTAAAAATAATCTAGAATCAAAAAAAATATAGTGGAACTTAGATAGCAATAATGATGATAAAAAAGAAGTAGTATAAAAGTGAGTTAATGATGAGAATGCAGACCAAATGAAGGAAAGAATGATAAAAGTAAAGAATTATTTTAACCTATTACTGTTTGGCCCAAAGATTATCACTGACAAACAGCTTTCAATATTCTCTAAATAGAAGATAACCAACTAGATAAATTCTTACTATTAATCTTGAACATTATACCCCAAAGACAAATAATAAGATCATTGATCTTTTTGATTTTTATTTTGATGAAAAAGCTGATTCTGTAGTAACCTATAATGTTGATGATCTTTACAAAAATTAAAAAGAACAAATCTTATCAATTCTTAAGAAAAACTCAAATTTTTTTGCAAAAGATATATCTGAGCTCAAAAGAACTAATAAATGCCAACACTATATTATTACTAAAGATGCTTTACCTATTAAGCAGCATTCTTATAAACATTCTTTATTAGAGAAAAAATTTCTTATAGATGAAATTAAGTTGATAGAGAAAGAAAAGATTATCCAAAAATCTTTCAGTCTGTAGTTTTCACTAGTTATTTTAGTAAAACAGAAGAAAAAAAAAACTAGAATTTGCATTGATTATAAAAAAGTTAATGCCATCACTAAAAAGAATAATTATCTCTTACTCTGAATTAATAAACTTCTAGATGCTTTGAAAAGATCATCTTGGTACATGTCATTAGATCTTGTTAGTAGATACTGGCAAGTTGAGATAGCTAAAGAAGATAAAGAAAAAACAGTCTTTGTTAAACCCAATGATTTATAAATTTAATATAATGCTCTTTGGTTTAGCTAATGCTTCTGCCACTTTTCAATGATTGATAAACCAAATCTTTTAAGATATAATAGAGAAATACATCATAATATATTTAGATAACATCAATATTTACTTGTCGAATTTTTATGATTATCTTATTTACCTTCAAGAAGTATTTAATTGATTGTGAAAGGCCAGATTAAAATTGAAATTCTAGAAATGTTTTTTTGAGAAGTGTGAATTAAAATTCTTAATATATATAATAAATGCAACAGGAATTGCAATAAATTCAAAGAATATAAAAGCCATTAAAGAACTCCTAATACTATGAAGTATGAGACAACTTCATAAGTTTTTAGAACTCATCTTTTATTATTATAAATTCATTTTAGGATTCACTAAGATAATCATATTATTAAACTAATTACTAAAGAAAAATATTTATTATAAGTAAACAACCTATCAACAAAAAGCCTTTGAAGAATTAAAATAACAACTTACCATGGCTCTAATATTAGCTTATCTAGACAAATCCAAAACCTTTCTACTATTTACTGATGCATTTGATTTAGTTTTAGAAGCTATTTTCATTTAAATTAATTTAGAAGAATAAGATCAAGTTATATCATATCCTAGTTAAAGTCTATTACTAGCTAAGAAAAATTACTTAGTAACTGAAAAGGAGTATTTAACAGTTGTTTGGGCATCTCTTATTACTATAAATACCTCTACAAAGCATACTTCAATATATATATTGATCATATCACTTTAAAATTCCTGTTTTTATATAAACTACTCAGAAATCAATTAGCAAGATGGATCTTAACTCTACAAAAATATTTATTTACAACAATTCACAAGGCCAGAAAGGTGCATAGAAATGCTGACTGTATTTTTCATATTTGAAAAAAAAGACCAATCAAAAACAAATTGTTAAGAATCTCAATGATCTAAAAAAAAAAAAAATTTTTTAAAAAAATATATATAGATTTAGAAGTTTATTATTTATACTTATGATATCTTAGTAATGTCTTAGTATCATCTAACTATGATAAAATGATAATTAAAAATTTAAAATACTACATTCAACATTACCTAGTTCAAGAAGAGTTACTTTACAAAAAAAATGTTTAAAACCTGATAAGACCTCAAAGAGTTATAAAATTAAATAAAAAATAGACTATTCTATTCATTATGCACTTTAATCCTTTGGTTGAGCATTTCAATTCTATCTTTATTTATTAATAAATCTCTGTTTGATATTTCTGATCATAAATAGAAAAAGATGTTAAAGCTTATATAAAGTCTTGTGATTTTTGCCAGAAATGAGGATAATTCAAAACTAAAGAACTGTTACATCTGATCCAAATAGAACAATTTTTTAATCAAGTTAGAATAGATATTATAAGCCCTTTACTGATTACTACTAAAGGGAACTAATATATAGTAGTAGCTATAGAATATCTAACAAGATAGCCAAATGCCTGTGATCTGCAGAAAGCCAATGCCTTATTGGTAGCTAATTTTATCTTTGATGATATTATATGTTAGCATGATAGTTCAAAAGAATTACTTTTCGATCAAGGCTTATATTTTTGTAATAGAATAGTAAATGCTTTTTATAGCCAGATAGGAGTTAAGCATTGTTTATTTACTACCTACTATCTTCAAACCAATAGGTTAGTAAAAAGGTTTAACTGCACACTATATAAAGTTTTTGCAAAATGTTTAAATCAATTTGGAAAAGAGTAGAATGATTATATTTCTGTTATTCTTTTCACATATCAGACCATTTGACATAGCACAATCTGATATGAACCTTTCTACTTGGCCTATAGAAGAGATGCTATGTTACCTATAGAGACTGTATTATTTACCTATTCAGTTAAAATTACTACTGAAAAAGACCTACAGAATAATATTTTATAGTGGATTGAGATACTATTAGAAGATTTGACTAAGGCCTATCAACAAGCAAAAGAAAAAACTAAAAAAGCACAACAAAGCCAACAAACTTACTATGATAATAAGTATTCTATAGAAAGTTATAAAATTAGTGATTTAGTTTTGATGTTTAAATCAAAGAAGCTGGGACTCATAGTTTAAAACTTGAAAAAATATAGACCAGATCTTATTATATCTATGAGGCTTATGAAAATAGTATCTACAAGTTGAGAGCCAGAGATGATAAAGTATACTAAAAGCCTGTATACAGGAATTGATTAAAGCAATACATGTTTTAAAAAAATAAAAAATAAAAAATAAAAATTTTTATTTTTATATATATTCTTGCACAATTTTTATTTAATTTTTTTTTATTAAATTTTATTAAGATAAACAATTTAACCTTTTTCAAAAACATTAAAAAAACTATAGCTCTCTTTTAACAACAAATGCAAATTGCAAAAATGTCTGGAATGTTTAGCATTTCTTCAAAACAAATTACCTATAATGATCTCCAACCTAATAAAATTAATATTGTAACTTTTCAAAGATTAACAGATACTCAAAGGATCTATTTAAAAATGCAAAAATTCTTTGAAGATTTACAAAAAGAGAAGGAAATGTCTTTATAAATAAAAGAAGCTATAGAAAACATATATCTTGATCAAATAAACTTTCTATATAAAAGTCTTAGTCAAACTGATATAAAACTAAATATCTTATTACAATACTATTATTTATTGGAAGAAAGGTTAAATATAGAAAGTTGGGAATCTAAAATCCAAGAGACATTTTTAACAAAGTTCCAAAATATACAAAAAGCAGCTTAATGGATATATAGGTTGTACACTTGTAAAGGTCTTTCTAATTTTCTTATAACCCAGACTATTATTTTTAATATTCTAGCAAAAATGTACAATGAGAATTTTATTATATTACTTTAGGAAGCAAAAACTTAGAAATTTCAAAAAAAGACTGAATTAATCTATTTGTATAATACTCTTACAGAGGCTTAAGTACAAGAGAAGAAATATGTTAAAGTCTAAATGAGAACTCTAAACCACAAATTGTAGCTTTTTTTAATTTTTTTATTTATTTAATCTATATAATATCTATTTTTATCTTAGTATATCTATATAAAGATTATGGAATGTGTCTTAAGGATGAATTAAAGATTTACTTAGCAGATTATAACATATATGTTTTAGGCTATGTGATAAGTAACTAAGAGAAATTATAATAATATTATAGAAAATGTATACATAATAATAGTAGAATATATATTTATTGATAATAGAACATATATACTATAAAACTTAGTAGATTAAAAGAATATTAAGTTTGTTTTTATTAAACCAGAAAAATATAAATATAGACCCACTTGACCTTTTTTAAAATAGTTTACAATTAGTTATCAATAGTATTAATAAAAGTTTATAAAATAAATCATTATTTTACATCTTTAAACTTCTTAAACATTCTAAAAATAATAAAATATTTTAAAACTTATAAATAATCATTACCTTGTCATAGTTTTTTAACTATTATTTTAATTAATGACTAGCATATATGCTAGGTCTTTTATTTAATATAAAGGAAGTAAGCATTAAGGCCAAATAGATCTTTTCTTGAGTAACTAAGAGCTATATACTAGATAATTTGTACTAAGTATAGAGATATTATGACTAATGACATATGATAAGAAATAGGATTGTAAAGAGGATCAATCAGTTTATATTACATTGTTTTATTATTGAAATATTAATCAACACTTGGCTCACTTATTAGTTTATTATACATTTAAGAATAATGCTTCTTATTACAATTAACTTATTTTCAACTTGTCTTTAAAATACAAACCTCATCTGATTAAACCACCATTAATCTTATTATAAATAGGTTAACATCTCAGATAACTTGTACTTACTCTAGCTAACTGAGAAATAGAATATTATAACCTATATCCTATTAACTATTAAAGCTAAACTGTGCAACATTATCTGCTCTTACAATTTATAATAGTAACACTGGCCAATTTTGTCTTATGATTTTTCTGTTGTACAGATAGTTTAACAAAATTTTTGGCATGAGCTAATTGCCTAAATTTGTAGTAGTATGCTTATTTAGAAAAATAGCACTTTGTGCCTGTGCATCATTTCAAATAAAATTTTGGCACTTGAAAAAATATAACTGAATTTTTCAGATCATGTTATAATAAATAAAACAACTTTGAATTTCTTGAATATCTGTTTTGCTAAAAATTACTTATAACTCAAAAAAAAAGCATAAGAAACCATCTTTTGTGCTTTAATAAAAAGGTTTAATTAGACAATTTTATTATAGCAACTACTTTTTTTAAATTTTAAATTTGAAGAATTTTGTCTATACTACAAACCTAATATACAATTTTTAAATATATAATTCTTATTCTTGTATAAGATGTGATTAAAGATGATTCTTTAAATATTTAGCAAATTGCAATCATTTATTTTCATATATAAGTGTATTGTGATATACAGTATCTTATATTAAAAAATTTAATATTAATTTAAAACCATTAATGAGCATATTTATACTATAACATTGATATGAGAAGTATTAATAAAAACAAAAACATTAAGATAAATTATATAGTATACACAAAGACACCAATTCCTCATATTAAAAAGACCTATTTTGCATATTATCAAATTGAGTAAATTAAATTTAAATAATAATCTTTAAATATAAAATTTTTTACTTTAAGTTTATTTTGTAGATTTTTTATTATATAATTAGTTTCTGTTACTTATAACAAACTTTTTTATTAAATATATATTCATTCAAAAATCAAATAAAAACAATTTGTCAAAATAGGTTTTTTTAATACAAGACACTTCAAATATGTATTTTAGTAGGTATTAAAAGTTTCAAAGACCTAATTTTTAGCATAATTCTAATACTTATTAACCAATTATTATTACTTAAAGTTAAAAGATCAAATAATCAAAATTGATTTTTTGAATGATAGTTTTTATTATAATTTTAATTTATTTTTTCTTAAATATAAAAAAATTTTGTATGCATTTCAAATATTATATTTTTTTTAATTAAATTGCTTGTTATAAATACAATGTAATTCATATTTATTTATTATTTGTTTAAAAAAATATTGTTTAAAAAATAAATATTTTAGATCAAAAAAAGAATTCTTATAACAAAATATTTTATAACAATTTAGAAAATCAAACAAAAGTCAAGCATTTTAAAACAAATTTTGTTAGACCAATATTCTTTATATTAAGAAGCAAAAAAGTTTTACAAAAAACTTAATTATTTAAAGTAAATATATCAATTGTTTTTTTTTGATATTAAGATGAGGCCTTGCTTATATCTTTATTAATAATTTAAACTATATATTTTAGTATCAAAGTACTAAAATAAACTAAGGTTGTTTGTAACAATATAAAAATTATATGCAAGAATAAGAGCTCAAACTAGTTTATCTGCAATCTAAACTAACTATGATGATCAAGGCTCATCTAGATTTGAAGTGTTAGTATATAGTTAGCAAAAATATTATATTTAATTCAAAGAATTGATCAGATGTTAAGTTTTTTAATTGCTTAATCAATTGGTAAACATATATTGAATTGTAGATGAAATTGATCTGCAATACCATATAGACATGAGTATATATAAGCTTAGTGATGTTGTTTGAAGGTTCTATAGTATTAAAGATGTATATCAATATAACTAATATTGTTTTGATATCTGTTACAATTTGGTTATGTTTTTCCAATTAGAGAATTCAATACAGTATGGTTTTCAAATTTGTTTATAAATTTGTTTATTAATATTGTTGTGTAGCAAATTAGCAAGTCTGTTGCTAATTTCTTCTAATTTTTATATAATTTATAGTAGCTTAATCAAAATAGGTATATATGATTTGGCTGAATAGTTTATCTGTAAGTAAGTATTCTTCTTCTTTTTAAGTCTTTTCTTTAACCTATTCTTTTATTAATCCTTGTTTTCTCTTATTTTCTCTTAATTTTTTTAACTTAGGTTATGATATGTTAAATCAGGTTTGGATTTTTTCTTTTGCATTAATGGCTTAGTTATATAACTTATAACAAACAATTTAAATATAGTTTAGTAATTTACAAAAAGGCAAATAATATAGATAATGATGCTTTTAACAATAATTTATTAGTTTGCATTAAGTTAAGTTTTATTTTTAATATAGGTCCAATACTTAAATTTATTATAAAAAAATGTATTTACTTGAAGGTATTATTTGTTATTTTTCTTTTAAGTAAAGGTCTTATATTTATAATAAAACTTTTATTTACATTTGAGGCTAATTTTATTTATATTATCTATTTATATTATATTATCCTTAAAACCCTTTACTTTATTATAATAAAGAAAAATCTAATATTCTATATACTATTAATTTACCTGAAATAATAAATATAACAAAAATAATAAAAGTAAAAAAAGTAAAATAAATTTTACTTTTTATGTAATTAATTACTCAGATAGATAACAGAACCTAAATTTAACAATTGATTATAGTTATGTAAGATTATGATAATAGTAGTACTGATTTTGAAGCTTACAATATTTAGAAGTATTTAGATTGTTAATTGTGAAGCTAATTGTAAAGATATATTAAAGTTATAAATAACTTCAATAAGTAACTTAAGTATAAGACCTTTAAGTATAATGTCTATAAAATGTAAATTATATTAAAATAGTATATGATCAAAGCATAAATGATGCTATATTTTAAAAACTAATTTTTGAAGTTAAGGAAGTAATAGGTTCAGTTCAGTCTTAGAAAGTATTTAGTTAACAGATATGTAAATAATATTAAAGAAAGTATTATGTATATTGAAGCATTATATTAATATATAAATGAGTTAGAAAGATTGTATTTAAAACAATTTGTATTAGTAAAAATAAAGAAATATTTGTTATAAAAAAAAAATTAAGTAAATAACTTATTTAGTAAAAATTTAGTTTTAAAAGCTTTAAGTTTAAAACTTGTATAAAAAGATATAGGTTTTTGGTTATAGTTAAGATAAAACCAAGAAAAGGTCCAGTTTATAAGATGATTTAGGTAAGTTTATTTACTATTTTTTGTTTGTAAAGACTACATTGTTAATATGTATACTTTACATATATTCTTAATAAAATATTTAGTTAATAATTTAATAAAGTTTTGTTTTTATTGTAGAATATAATAAGAGTTATAAATATTAGTATAATTAAAGATAAAAGATTAAAGAAGTATATGCTGCTTTGCTAAAGAGTTTGCAAAATTGTTAAAAGAATTATTAGTATAGGTTTGCACTTTGTGAAAAATAATTTGAAGTTAAAAGATTTTATAATATTAAGTAAAATATGCCATAAAGGCCCATACTAAATTTAAATAACTTGTTAGAGTTTTGTAATTGGTTTGATAGTATATAGAATTTTAAAATAACAGATTGTAAGTCTGTATAAATATTAATAAATAAGTGTAAGATACAGTAGATATTGCAAATAGAATTAAAAATAATTTGGCTTTATAAGATAATAATTATAAATAGATTTGAGCTAAAAATTTATAGATAATTTGATTATGTTTATTGATTTAAACTCATTTAATACTTATAAAATATTATTCTGATTCAATATTAATAACAGAACTATCAATATAAAAGGTAAATTTATATTTATAAAGTTAGATAAGTATATATCATAAAGCTTGTGAGTACAACTGTTTGGTTAAAAATTTTTTAAAATACTAAAATTGTATATAATAATATTAGAAAGTATAGAAAGTATAGAGTGTAGTGACCTAGTGAAGTGGATAGATTGTTAACTTCCAAGTGACAGGTCTAGAGTTCAAATTCTAGTAATAGTAAAAATTTGCAATCTTTTCTGTATTATAGTTAACTGTCTTCTGTAATTGGTTAGAATTAAATACTTGTAATCTATATTATACTAGCAGGACTAGAAGATCTAGGCACTCATACAACATTGTATAAAGAAACACAAACCAGTACCAGGTAGTGTAAACTCAAGATAAGTTCTTAGACTATGTAAATTACAGGAACCAGGTAAAAAAACAGAAGCCTACTTAAAAAACCCAAATAGAGAAGTAATCTGAACTTTCAATAATACTACTATAAAGACTAGATTTATAAAACAGAGCTAGAACTTGTAAAATCAGCCAAATGTGTTAGTCTTTAAGAAGAAACTAGATGAACCAACCAGGCCATCAGAATTTTTAGATTTTAGAGAAAAAAGATATATGCTAGCCAACTTGTAAACTAGAGATGTATGATTACAATTTATCTTTCTGAGCTATCTAGAATGGCAGCTTGGTAAAACTTAAATTAAATACCAAAATAGTAAGAATATATTGTAAAGTCAGTACCAGAGTTGAGGTAAACTCTACAATAGCATAATAGTTTAATGATATAACCTGACTGCCAGTGTTGGTCTCAGTCATAGTGATATCAGATTAGCTATAAGTATAAAATACAGAAAATTCTAAAAGGTTTAGTACAAAGTCAAAGGTTATAGAGAACTGCTTTAAAGTCTTAGTAATTATAATATATTTTTACTGACATTGGCCAGGATCATTGATAGGCAGAGGTAAATAGATAGATACAGAAACTAGAGTAGTTAAATAGAGAATCTATAAGCAGGTTCCAGGTATAACAACTAGTATAAAATTTTTGGACAGATTATTTAAATTAGACAATGACTAAAGTTGTACAAGTGGCTAGTTGTATACTCTTTTTATAGTTGCTTCTGTAGTTGTAATACAACCATTAGCCAAATATACTATTAATAAAATTCTAGGTCTCAAGTACTCATCTTAATATTTTTAAAAAAAAAAAGTATAAAAAGTATATATAAAGTGTGTTTAATAGCTGTTAAATATATAAGATTGATATGATTAGCATTAATTTTAAGGTTGTTAAAGGTTTTTTTAGTTAGAAATATTGAGAAGATAATTGCAAATATATTAATAATATATATTTGTTTAATTTTATTTAAGTTAAGATGGCATCTTGTATATAGTTTGCATTTAATAGATGAAAATAAATAATATTAATTATAATCTAAATTAATATTAGATTTCTAATATGTAATTAAAAATGAATTAGAGGCAGGAATATATTTGTAAATTTTGTTAATAATAATTTCTTTATTATTGAAATGATAAGTAAAAAGCCAAAGTTTTTGTTTTTTTAATAATAAGATAGTATTTTATATAAAAGAGTTGGTAACAAGTGATTGGAAGTAAAGTAAAATAGTTCTATAATATTTATCTAATATAATTTTGTTTTTAAGAGAAATAAACTATAAAGATTGTTTTCTTTTTATTAGTTTATTTATTCTTGATAATAAATATTGTCATTTAAATAAGATGCTATTATTAGCAATACAAAGTTGCTCTAAATATAAAATATTAAGTTTTTTTAATTGTTTTTTAAAAGTAATATATTTTGGGTATTGTATAAGTATAGGTTTAATTAGTTGGCAAGTGTTATATATAATATTTAACTATAATATATTGTAATAAGCAGAGATTATAATATTAAGATGTTGAAGTAACTGAATAATTTTAAAATTAAGTATAATTTTGTTATATTCATTAATAATAAGTTGGCTGTGTTAAAAAATATTAGTAATAAACTAAAAGTTATTTTAAAGTTGTTGCAGTCTGATCTTAGTTGTTGTATCAAGAATATTAAAATTATTAATTCATTGTTAAAAATTAGTAATATAATATTGCAGTTAAATGTTCTAAATATTACAAATATTGTATAAATATGAATTGAACATAAAGCTATTAGGAAAAAATCTATATAATTGGATTTATGTTTAACTATAGTAAGGTATTTAGCTAGTTTGTTGTTGTATATAAAGTAGAAAAAAATAGTATTATGTAGTTTATATTTAATAGTTAGTATAATTACTATATTAATAATATATGCTATTTGTTTTCTAATAATTTTTTTAGTACTAGTAATATTAATTAGTTGGTTTGCTTTAGTTTAAATTAGTTAACTTTGTTTAAACATAGATTTATTAAGTATGAATTAGCAGTCCAAAAATTTGAATATTTAATTAGCTAGAATAAATTTGATTAATAAATCAAAAAAGAAAACTTTAGCAGTAAATAATGTATTAAAAATTAGAATAGATTTGGTTAAATTAATTTGTATATCTGTTATATAATAAAAAAATAATATTATTTGGATAATTGATTCAAGTTTATTTTTGAACTGTGCTATTTAAAGAGTATTATTTATAAATATCAGTATAAATATAGAGGTTTGTAAGTTTTGTAGTTAAGATAAAGAAAAATTAGTTTTTTATAAGATATATAAGATATATCTATAGAAATAATTGGCAATTTTACTAATAAGAAGATTATAATAAATTCTCCAAAAAATGGTGTAATTGTTTTTTTATGATCAATACTATTTTTGACTATATAAAAGTTTTAAGTTTAAGATTAGTTATAATATAATTATAGTAATTAGTAAGAAAATCAGTTAAAATTTTGATAAGATGTTGGAATATTTGTAATTATAATAAGGATTTTTTAAAAAAATTAGAATTGACAGAGTTATAGGTCTTACTTATATCTTGTAATAGCAATCAAAGTTGTTTAGAGTTACAAAAAGTATTTTCAATAGTATTGTTTAAAATGTATATAAAAATTTCTATACTATTGCCAAAAAGAGCAATATAATTATAAAAAATAGAATAAGATGTTTGGTAAAGATACTATTAAGTTTATTAGTAAGAAGTTTTGTATAAAGTTTTTTAATATATCCAAAAAATCTGATAGGTTTAGTATTGGTAAGGTTGCTATTAAATATAGATTGTTTGGATATTAAAAATATTCTTTCTTTTTTTTATTATTTAAGTATATGATTTAATTCAAGACATTTGTTAAATAATGCAGTTATGGTTATTACAAATATAGAGCTTGTATGTTTTAGCATTTTATAGCTAATATCTAATAAATTACAAGTTTTGTTATTAGGAATTTAATTTAGAGTTGTGAAAATTTCCTCTTTAGTAAACTTAGTAAGAGCATATTAATATTAGTCAGGTTCAAAATCAGCTTTGAGTTAATATTTATTTAACTAGAAGGAGTTAAAGATTTGAATTTAAATATAATAAAAAAAAGTCTATTAATTAAAATAATTCTAAATATGTTGTTTAATGAGTAAAATTTTTGTAATAATATTAGTATCAGTTTTGATATTATCAAATCTGACAGAATCACAATATTATTATTATTTTTTTTTTTAATATTAAGATGAGTAATTGTGACCCAGAAGTTTATTAATAATCAGTTGGCATATAACTATTATATACTATAGCTACATAGGCAATCATGAAAAGAGTGTACAACTAGCCACTTGTACAACTTTAGTTATTATCTATTTTAAGTAGTCCACCTGAAGATTCTATATTAGTTGCCATACCTAGAACCTACCTGTAGATTCTCTATTTAAACACTCTAGTTTCTGTATCTACCTCTACCTTATTAATTATAGGATTACTGTAAATATACTATTAACTTACAAAAACAACCATAACTCTTGAACCACTAAACAGAATTTGATGAAACTACCATCATTTGAATTAGCTCACTGAGATGGTTCTAATGAGGTATAAAACATTCATTTCTGATTACAGGATTACAAGATCAAATCCAATAACCAAATTAATAAAAAAGCTGTGATCTGATTGGTTGAATAATGACTGCACGAAATATTATACATATAACATATATCACATTTATGCATTTTGAAGCATCTATATTTTATATTATATTTAGTTTATATA
>CAJVQA010002444.1:0-21929 GCA_910591915.1 Cetraspora pellucida | reverse complement strand
GGAAATTCTATGTAATTGTATATGTATATAGTTTCAAGAATCTTAATAAAGTACTAGCATAACTGCTTAAGGTTAAAAAAAAATGTATAGGTTTAGATCACAAATTATATGTCTAAGTCTTTATTCTTTATATATAATTTAAAAGTAAGCTTTTCTTTATAAAAACTTCAATTAAATTTCAATAAAGTTAAAGGCATGGCCTTACTGTTAATATTTTAAAAAAATAAAATGAAATATAAATTATATAAATATAAATATAAAATGTAAATACAAAATATATAGATATGTTATATAAATATTACTTTATATACAATGTTTTTAGTTTTTTTTTTCAATATTAAGGTAATCTCTTTGGTCATAGCTTTTATAAAACTTATATCAGATACATGTTTTATATAAACATATTCATAATGAACTATCAGACAAGTGTACAACTAACTATGTATATAACTTTTCTATATTATCTATTTAAGGAGTCTGCCTAAAGGTTTCTTACCAGTTGTCATACCTAACACCTCTGCTTAGATATTTCATTTAAACCCTCTAATCTAACTTTGGTATTAATTTCACTGGATTACAGACTTAGATCTATTTACTTTTAACCATAAAACTATAATCTTTAGATTATTTTTATCCTTAAAGTAAACTTATCAGAGTGAGCTATATTCTCTTTTACCACTAATCTGGTTTAATGTTATGGCTGAGGCCAACACTTGCAGTCAGAGTTACTCTTTAAACTGCTATTACGCTTATAAAGTTTATCCAAACTCTGGTACCCATCTTTCTGACTTCTTTTCTATTATCTCCTATTAGTTGCAACTCAGAACCAATAACAGACTTCTTCAAACTTCCAATCCAAATAACCCAGTATAGTATACTTATCTATCTTTTTCTTTTGACAATTCTGGCAGCCTGTTGGTCTTGTGCTTCTCTATACATCTTGTCATCCAGTTTATCTAACAGTTCTTATGAAGGTGTTTCATGAGCTTCTATTAATCCAATAGTACTATTGAAAGTATATGCTACCTCTTTATTTAGAATTTTCAAGTAGGTTTCTGTCTTCTTAGTTTCTTAGCCTTTTACACCCAATGGTCTTATCATGAGGTTGCACCAAAGCCTTATCTGATACTAGTTTTTATATTTCTCTATATACATGTAATGTTACACTTCGCAAAGATGCTCTGAGCTTTCAATATCAGGTAAGGCTTGACTTGATGTATCTAAGATTACAGATGTCCAAAACCCAACTGATCAGCAAGAGACAGTTACTATAACATAGGTATAATTTTCAAAATTCATTATTTGTGAGAATTGAACCTTAGACCTGCCATTTGAGGGTTGACAACCTATCTACTTTACTAAGTCACTACATCCTATACAAGGTTTTTAGTATAAATGTTTTTTTTTATATATATATAATATTATATTTTGTATAAATTTTCTGAGAAAGGTATGTCAATTTAGTAAAGTTGATAAATTGTCAACCTTTCAAATAGTAGGTTATAAGTTTAAAACCTACTAATAATGAAAATTTGAATAATTATTTATGTAATCTTGTATTATGTCAATTGTTTTTAAACAATTAGATTAAAATACTTGTAATTATAATTACATTAGTATGACTAACAGGTTATGAAATATTTGTATAACTGATTATACAAAAAATGTAAACTAGAATTGGGCAATACAAACTCAAAATAAGTCCTTATAGTTATATAAATCTGTAGAAATTAGGAAACAAAAAATTATTTAGAAAGACTTAAGTAAAAAGATAATACAGATCTTCAATGCTATCACTGTAAAGACTAGATCTAGAAAATAAATACCAATGCCAAAATAGTTAGATAGACAAGAATTTTTGAATTAGAAGTATTAGAAGTACTACCAACCAGACTGCTAAATTAGACCAGAGAAAAAGAATATTAGGCTAATTTGTTATATTAATTAATTGATCATTATTCTATCAGATTATCTGAATTAGAAGTTTGGTAAAAGAAGTAGAGTATACTAAAGTATTAGAGATATACTATAAAGTAGATGCTAAGGTCTAGATAAACTTTGCAAAAGTATAGCAGTTTAATGATTAACCCTAACTGCAAATATTAGTTTTGCTATAATAATACTTAGATTAGCTGCAAAAATAAATATATAGCAGGTTCTAAAAAGTTTATCTTAAGGATAAAAATGTTCTAAGCTTAAGATGAAGAATCTAAACTTAACTTAATAAAGTTAACATAGAACAGATTTAGAAGCTTTAAAATAGAACATCCAAGCAGAAGGTTAGATACAGCAATTGGTAAAAAATATTAGACAGACTCCTTAAATAAGTAATATAAAAAGTTATATAAGTAATCAATTTTACGCTCTTTTTGTAGTAACTCTTTATAAAATTAGATTTTTAAAAATATGTTAATAAAAGTCAAAAAATCTAAGAAGTCATCTTAATATCAAAAAAAAATAAATAAATTTTCTAAGCTCTTAATATCAGATAAAACCTAACTTAATATATTTAAAATTACAGATATATAAATTCAATTGATTAGCAAAAAACAATTATTATAACACAAATATAATATTCAAATTTTATCATAAATAGGATTTGAACATTAAAACTGCCACTTAAAGGTTAACAACTTATTAACTACTCAAAGTTATTACACTTTGTCTTAAACTTATTATTTAAAAAAATAATTATAATGCTTATTATAATATTTTTACTTTATTTTAATTAATAAATTTATTACAAAATTTGGATTTATTACTATATATTTTAAAATTAACAACTCATTCTCTCATCTTTAATCCACATTCTGATTTTACAGTACTTTATAATTGTTTTAACCTTTCTTTTTTAATTTTATTAATTATAAAATAAACTTTTAATATATACAATAGATCAAATATCCAACTAATCTCTCATATATAATTACTAATATTCAAACATAGATAAACCTTAACCATTTTAATTAATTTAGATAACAGATAAATTGGTCTGAACCTTTATCTTTTCTATAATATTTTAAAAATAAATTTATGTTTTATGTAAAAATCTTAATAAAAATATAAACATAACAAAAATTGATATAATTTATGACCTTTTTTAATATAATAAAAATTATAATACCAATTCTTTTTTATTAGCATTTAATATGATCAATATAACTATGTTCAAAAATCATAAGATTATATGACCAAGGTCATATAGAAAAAAATGGTATGACTTAGATTATCGTCAACACTGGTCACCATAGTTTATAGAATTCGTGACGATCATTCGTGTCACAATTTACATAGGTTATGTGCATACACCGGATTTTTATCACAGGCAATTGGAGATTGCAGCAGATATATATTCAAGATTATTTTAACCATATATAATTTTTGGTGTAAATGAATAAAAAAGCATTATATTATTTATTGAACATTTTGTGATAACGATTTATAGTTTTATATTCTTAGCAAGTTATATCCGCTAATGACTTTTCCTAAGACTAGCACTAACAAGATTTAAAAAAGTCAGCGTGAGTTTTTTGGCAAAATGAATCTGTTAACTTTTTCTTCCTTCTGGACAAGATTATTCTAAAGAAACCAACGTGATGGTGTTTTTGCAAAGCGCATTTCTTAATGCTTCTTTTCCTTTTTGTCCAAAGGCATTATTATTAAGATCCAAATATTTTAGCGTAATGTTCTTGCAAAGTGCATTTGCTAATGCTTTTCCTCCTTTGGATCCTATATTATTATTATAAACATTCAAAGAAATCAATGCAATATTCTTGCAAAGTGCGTCTGCTAATGCTTTTCCTCCTTCTGATCCAAGATCATTATCACGAAGATCCAAATATTTTAGTGTAGTGTTCTTGTAAAATGCATCTGCAAACACTTTTCCACCTTCTGGTCCAAGATTATTACGAGCAAGGTTCAAAAAAGTTAGCGTGGTGTTCTCGTAAAGTGCATCTGCTAATGCTTTTCCACCTTCTGATCTAATGTTATTATGCCGAAAATCTAAAGAAGTTAATTTGGTGTTTTCGCGAAGCGCGTTTGCTAACACTTTTCCTCCTTCTATTCCAAGATTATTACAACCAAGATTCAAAGAGGTCAGCGTAGTGTTTTTGCAGAGTGCATCTGCTAATGCCTTTCCTCCTATTTGTCCAAGATGATTAAAATTAAGATTCAAAAAAGTCAGCTTAGTGTTCCTACAAAGTGCATTTGCTATTTCTTTTCCTCCTTCTGATCCAAGATTGTTTTTCTCAAGTTTTAAAGAAGTCAGTGTGGTGTTTTTGCAAAGAAACTTTGCCAACTTTTTACTCCCTCCCTTACCAATCCGATTACCACAAAGATCCAAAGAAGTTAGAACAGTATTTTTATAAAAAGCCTTTAAAAGTGTGTTCAAACCATCGGACCCAAGTCGATTGCATCTAAGATTCAAAGAAGTCAGAGTAGAATTCTCATGAATGATACTTACTAATTCATTCAATACCTTAGTTTTAAAACCATTATCAATATTATTTAATTCTATAGAGGTAACGGTACTGTTCTTACAAAGATCCTTACTTATTAATCGATTGCAAATAAATTTGTTAATGTTTAAATGTCTAAGATTATGGCCAGTTCTTAGAAACATCGCGACCAATGAACAACTAACAGCATATTCTAGTTCGGATCCTGTTTCATATTTTTTTTGACGAAGCCAATTTCTGATTCCATCATATAAAGAATTGCAGATATATTTAATGTAACTTGTATATTCAAAGATCGGTTTTGGGCGGCTTGGAAGTGTAATGTTAAATGGGATTAATTGAGCTTGCTCTTCAGCGTTTAATATTAAAAGGAATATCTCTATAAGTCTGATATCCTCAAAGTGCCGTGCCGGTTCGCTCCATAGTATTGGAATAATAATTCTGCACAATTCACGATTCACGAGTGCACATAAAAATAAGGTTTTATAATCAAGGTTATTAAAGATTATATAAAGACATTCAATCGGAAATGCTATTATATTCATCATACTGAAAAAAAACAAACATTAACACGATGTTACTCAATAGAAATAATAGAGAGGGGATCAAAAAAATGACAATTTTTGATCCAAACGCTGATCGACACAATATGAACTAAATCGAGCTAAGCTTGATTTTTTTTTGATATGTAAAATTATAAAGGGGAAAGAGATGTAACTGCGTTCTCTATTATCGTTATGGATATCCGGATGTAACTAATACACACGGGTTTATATCCAAACCACGTGGCCGAGGGCCACATAGCTTGAATATAAACTCGTGTGTAATTAGTTATCCATATAATTACTATATTATCGTACGGGTCTGACGTAACAATCCGTGCTCGCTTCTTTTAAACAATCTATTTAAATTATTTAAACTTATTTTGTTTATAATTACTTTTTCTTATTCCTTGTTCATAAAACTTTTGGTACATTTGAGTTTAGTTATTTGTTTTAAAGAAATTACTAGATTGTTATAAATAAATATATATATATATATTAACTTTGGTGACATTGCTATTTGATTTATTAAGTTCTGAATTTGATATAGTGCAATTTACAGTTACATTTACAGGATTAGTGCTATATTTACTATCCTAATTTTACATCATTGATTTCACTTGGTTACCTATATGGCACTTAAGTCTATATTCATCACATGTCTGTATGCAGTTATCTTGACAACTATTTGTGATTAGAGTGTATTATTAAACTGCTACATAGACAAGGATATTTTTCAAATTTAATCATATTTATATGTCTCATTTACATATTATTTTTTTTTAAATATTAATGATGAGATCATGTTTTTAATTTTATTGAAATTCAATTGAAGTTTTTACAAAGAAAAGTTTGTTTTTAAATTACATATAAAGAATAAAGACTCAGACATATAACTTGCAATTTAAACTTACAGAAGTGATCAAGACTTATCTAGATTTAGATATTAATAATAATATAAGAAAGAGAATTATAATATTTAATCTATTGAATAGTTTAAAGATTAATTTTAATAATAATTTATAGTATTAAAATAGAAGCTAAAAATAAACTAAAAGAAGAATTATAAATTAAGTTAGTAAAAGACATGATTTGAGACTGTGTAGAATATGAAATACAATATAAAATTCATATTTATTTGTATATTTATTAGTTTAAATGAAGAAGAAGTTTAATAGAAAAAGAAGTAGTAGTATAATAAAAATAGAAGTATTCTGAATAATAGAAATAAAATTAATAGAAACTAATTCAGATAAAATAGAAATAAGAGATAGTATATATAAAAACTTGTGCAGTTCAGAACTATTAAATATAAAAATTTTTTTATACAAATCAAAAACAAGATTGATGAACATGCCAAAAATAATTATATTTAAAATGCAATTCAAAGAATTAGAAACTAGATGATAAATAGTTTGAATAGAAGAACAGATAACTTAGTATAATAAAAAATTAGTTTGATTATATTGATATCAAGAAGAAAAATATAAAGAGTTACATTTGTAAAGAATATAAGAAACAAGTAGTTTATTCGGAAGAATTTTAATATAAAAGGTTTTAAAAATAGAGAAATAAAAGTTGTAAACAAAGTTAAAGATTTTTTGATTATTATTAATATAAAGCCAAATGTTTTCCTAATTAATATTAGATGCTATCATAGATTATTATTAAAAGCAATATTACAGTCTAGTATTTTATCCAATTTGGAAATCAGATCTAGAATATTTCAAATTATATCTTAAAATCTAATTGATAAATAATCATCCTTATTAATGCAATCCTATGAACTTTGTAACATCAAAAATAAATTTATTCAATTTTTTAAAAAAACTAATTGTTAAAATACATTTTTCAAAAACTATAGTTTAAGAATTTATAAGAATCCATGAAAGTTTATAGTATAGTTTTTTTATTTTTGCTTAAAATACATATATATTCATATATAGACATAGTGATTTTGAGAACAGAAACCAAAGATTTACTTTGTTTGTTTAACTTTCTTGCTAATGATTACCTAAAAAGTGAGTTGGCAATATGTAAAACTTCTGAAAAGCAAAGGTGGCAATATGCAAATACTCTTATAGTCAAAAATAAAGCCAAAGGTTTGATTAAATATCTTTCAAAATTATTACTATTATTTATTTATTTATTTTTTTTATAGTTAAAGTTTCTGTCTTGGAAGATGTGATGTTTTTATTCAAGTATTATAGAACATAGCATGCCTTCAAGGGCTACCAATACATTGGAGGTTACAACTAGCCACACATGCACTTTTGGTGCCTAATTTAAGTAGTCTGCTTACACATTACTATATAAGTTCTATACTAGTTGCAATATCTGCAAGTTGACTAGGAGTCTTGCTTATTTAAATCCTCTGCATATGCAGCTCTTCTTGTATTATGAGAACATCTCAAGGCTAAACCCATTCAAGTTTCTAATACTTGTCATTACCCTTAGGACTACTTTATCCTCGACAGAAAACTTACTAGAGCCTTTATGTCCCACACATAAAGACCTAGTTTTATGCAATATGCTATAGTTATCTAACACTTGCAATCATAGGAGTTACCTGTTTAACTGCTACATTACACTATTTCTACCCTTGTAAAGTTTACTAGAACCCCAATACCTATCTTTCTAGTATCTTTTCCATCATTCCCTACTAGCCACAACTCAGAACTGTTGGTCTCATTTCAGACTACCAATTCAGATGGTCCAGTATGGTATACTTTTGTATTTTTTTTTCTCTAGTGAATCTGGTGGCCTGGTTGGTTATATGTTCTTCTACACATATTTGTCATTTAGTTTTAATCTTCGGTTCCTATGAAGGTATTTCATAAGCTTCAACTGGTCTGATGATACTGTCGAAAGTTCATACTATCTCTTTACTTGAGAATTTCCAAGTAGGTTTTCATCACTTTAGTTCTTTAGTCTTCTATGTCCAATGGTCTAATCATGGGTTTGCACTGAAGTCTTATGCAACACCAGTTAGCCTTCCTCTATGTATATGTAACATTACACTTCACATAGATGTCTAAGCTTCCAATATCAGTAGGACCTGACTTGGTATACCTGGATTACAACCACATGAGGCCAACTGATTGACAGAAGACAGTTACTATATCACAGATATTATTTCCAAATTTCGTCATAGGTGGAATTTGAACCTTAGACCTGCCACTTGGAGAATGACAACCCAACTACTACACTAGGATTGCCATCCTCATTACTATTATTTAGTTCTTTGAATGATTACTTTGTATATTAAAAATATTATAACAATATAATCATTAAAAATTTTTTTTTTGAGCAAATAAAAAAAGTTAATAATTCTGTTTTTTATATTCCAATAAAAAAAACTAAAAAAACTTTTGTCTGATAATGAAATAAATTTTTGTGATTTTAAGATTCAAGTATTGTTACTTGAACATTTTTATGATTTTAGAATCCAAGTTTTATTACCAAATCTTAAATATAAAAGTCTTATTAAAAAAATTAATAAATTAGAATATTTAAATCAACAATTACTATTTGAAAATAATTTGTTAAAAAAAAGTTAAATAATAAATATAATAACCAACAAGAGCATGTTAAAGCTGTTGTAAAAATTGCCAAATAAGACTGAATTGCCTTGTATAATGATGTTATTAAATTAATAAATAACTATAAACACTTTTGTTTAAATAGTTTCTTAAATTATTCTTTATCTCAATGACTTATGATGTATAATCCAGTTGTAATAAAATTTATAAATACTTTTATACATAATAAAATAAAAATCATTATAAAAGAGAGAAACTTTTTAAATATACTGTAGCAATAGATAATATATATAAAATAAAATATTTAAAATATGTGTCTTCAATTAATTTAAAACTATCAGCAATAAAATACTCTATAGCAAAGTCTAAAATGATAATTGATATTAATAGCTATATTATAAATACTAGTGGTTTTACCAAATTTATTAATTAGTAAGAAACTTTAACAGGTAATTTCCAAATAGTTTAATATTTATAGCATTTAATAATAAATAAAAAGACTAAAAAAATTATTTAGATCATGAATATAATAAAGTGATCTTTTATATGATCATTAGTTTTGTTTTATTTAACTTCAATCCTGCTAATTAAATACAAAATTTTGAAAACTTTTGGCTACATCAAAATCTTAATATATTCCAAATCAAAGAATTATTTGGCCTTACTTCAAAAATGCAAGCATTACTTGATTGTTAGCTTTACAATTATCTTTCATCTATTATAACTAAATTATATACAAAAAAAAAATAAAAAAATAAATATTATTAACAATTTAATAACTAATCAAAGTGCTAAAACAAAAATTTAAAAACAATGTCATGATTATGATAAAAAGATATTGAAAACTCTAAGTATAAATGTTCTCAATATTATGCAAAACTTCCTATACTTGCTAAAACTTAACAAGAAAAAGAGCAAACTATATCTGATAAAAAAGAGAAAGATTCAATTAAGCTATTAACTTTTAGATCCTATCAACTTAAAGAAAGTAAATCAGGTAAATTGGATGAATTTACAAGTTTAATAAGTATAACACAAAATTTGAAACCTCAAAACAGTATTAAAATACTTAATGTTCTTGTATCTAATTCTTTACTAATTAATTCAAATTCTGTTAATAATGTTCACAAAAATTTTAATCATATTTAAAATATTAGTAAAGTTAATAATAGCAATCAAAAATAAATTGTAATAGTTTGTAATAGTCTTTCTTATCATTATGCACAAAATTTAAATCTGAATATTCAAAAATTATTTTGTTACCTGGTCTATTTCATAAAGAAATAAATATATTAAAAGCTTTCGTGAAATTGAATTGGTAATAAAAAAAAAGAATTTATATTAGTAACAATATAGTAAAAAATTTAGACCTGCAGGTTGATAGTAAAGTTGTTATGCTCCCAGGTCGCTAATTGCAAGGTTGTCAGTTCAAGTCCAATGAGGGACAAAAACTGAGTTAGGACCATGATTGTTAATTAATCACAGCTAACTGTGAACTATGAAAATAGAAAGATCTTCAGTACCCAGATCCTTAAATAGCAACAGACCTAACATAAGAAGGCCATGATAATTAGGAGGCTGAGGATAATAATAGAACAAAGGAATCCCTGATTAGGAATAATCTCAGTAAAATTCCAGGGTAATAGAAACACAAAAATTGGTATATAAATAGTACTATAAAAAATGTATACAAATAATGTAAAATGTAAACAGGATCCTAATAGAAGGTCCTGTGAACTTGAAATATGAACTAATAAAACAGCTATCAACTGCGGCCTACTAGCGACCATGCAATGGGAAAATTAAAAATAAAAAAAAATTTACTATTTTACTTAATAATTAACTATTAAATTACTAACCAATATAACTAATTTTGTTATATTACAAGAATATCGACTTATAAGATTTTATACAATGCCAAGAATATAGAACTAAAAATCAGTTAGCTTATTTTAAAAAATATGCTAATTACTATAAAGTATGAGATTTGGTATGCAATATTTACTGGCATGCAATGACAATAAAATTAATTTGGTCATACATTGCTTCAGTCTTTAATCTATTTATTAACAGTTTTCTTGATTAGACTAAAAATCAAAAAATAAACTATATAAATTAAAATATAAACAGGTATTTAATAATAAATATTTAAATTTAAATTCTAATTACTAATATTAAATTATGTCTAAATCTTTTGATATTTACAAGCAATTATAAACTTTTGTATCAGTGTTAGATATAATTAGTCTTTGCTTAAATCAGCAGCATATAGAATATTTGCTTCTATCTGGTCTGCAAAACAGCATCCCATTTACTAAACAATTGAAGTAGCTGAAGAAGAACAATTGATACATTTTTGTCCTAAAATTTTCAAATTATTAAATGTAATTCTGTTATAGCATAATCAAAAAGATCAAATTAATATCAGAAATTAGATACTATACTTAAAGAGATAAATAAAACATTAAAAATGCCAATTTTACCTATATTAGCTCAAAAGCATTAGAAAATAGTTGCAAGAAATTGTATAAAATTTATAAAGGTAAGAATAAATAAAATAAATATAAAATATATAATATATTATTATTATTTGATATACTTAATATTTTTCTTCTTAATAAATATTATTTTAATAGTTATAAAAAAAATTATTCACTACAATAGGATATACAGATTCTGAAAGTTCAGGTCCACAAAACCATTTAGACTATGAAAAGGAATTATAAAGGTTTTAAATTCAGTTAAGAAAAATGGATTTTTTAAATCCAAATCTAAATAATAGCTTTGATAGTTTAAATAAGAATAATAAATTAAGTATACAAATAAAATTCTTTAGTAATAAAGCCCAAGTTTAATATATAAAATATATTAAAAGAAAGCTTGACTTAATTAGTACTAAACCTATTTGATCTATTCTTGTTACTTATAATGAAACATAATTACAATCAATTGAAAGTTTATTAAAGAAAGATAAAGTAAAATTCATAATTGAAACATTAGTTGAATCTCTAAATGAAGCCAAATGATTATAATTTAGAAGATTAAGATTAAAAAGAAAGAAAAAATTATTATTAATTTTGCAACAGGTTCAAGATCTTTATAATGCAACTGATGTTAATACAGCTAAAGAAACAATATAAAAAAATAGCTAAAAAATACTCTAAAAATTAAAAAAAAAGTTGGTTATTTAAGTAGTTATAAATAAATAGCATTTTCAAATATAAAATAAATAAAGCTACAAAAAAAAAAAATAGTATGTTATACTTATTTGATGTTGTATAGTTGACATTTCTGAATGTATGCAGTAAAGGTGCATACAGCATTTCTTAATCCAGCTTCTTGATTCAGTATAAAAAAGTTTTACAATAAAACCTTCATAAATGTACTCTTTATATAGCTATAAGTGCGCATCTTTCCTAAAATGCACATTCAAGTTCTGTTCCAAATATATACATGCTTTTATAAATGCACTTTTTCTTGTTAATCTCTAAGTGCATGTTGCTAAAATTTGGCCTTAAGAGTGTGCACTTATAGAGTTTTTACTATATACTAATAAGCATATATAGCATTCTAAAAGTGCTTTTTTTGTTATCTGATAATCTATTATATATATAAAATTTTATAGTCAATTAAATTTAATTTTATGAATAAGTTCTAAAAAATTGTATAATGTTAATCATCATAGATCATATTTATATTTAGTAATGCCAAATTTGAAAAAACACCAGACTGTATTAAGATGTCTAAAGTGTTATAATATAAGCTTAACAATAGTACAAATAAAGTATTAAATAGGAATTTTAATAGAAAGTTGATCAATAAATAGAATATAGATAAGATTATAAGAATTATTAGTTAAGAATATTAAAAAAATAATATTTGATAGGGGTGTAGTGACCTAGTAAAGTGGTCAGGTTGTTAACCCTCCAAGTGGTAGGTTGGGTGTTCAAATCCCATCGACAGTGAAAATTTAAATAATCACCTATGTAATATTCATATTATAGCAACTGTTACTAATGATTAGGTTAGGATACCTGTAATGATGATCACATCAGCATAACTGGCAGGTCATAGGGCATCTGTGTAAGTATGGCATTATACAGAGGAATGCAAACTGACAAATCAGGTAGTGCAAAACATTAGATAAGTTCTTGTGACCATGTAAATTTATTAAAATTAGGTAACAAGAAGTCTATTTGGGAAAACCTGAGTAAAAAGGTAGCTAAATCTTTAATGACCCTATTGTAAAGGCTAGCCTGGGGAAACAGATACCAAGGTCGCAGTATCTAATTATAGTAGCCAGATAGGCAAGAACCTCTAGGTTGGAAGTCTCAAGAGTATCACTAATCAGGCAATCAGAACGAACTAAAGGAAAAGAATATCAGGCCAACCTAATATACTGATAGACTGGTTGTAGTTCTATATAGGCTATTTGAATTGGAAGTTTGGTAAAAAGGCAGGTAAAAAGGCAAGAGTATATTAAAGTACTGGGATTATACTATGAAGTAGATAATAGGGTTTAAGTGAACTCTATAAGGGCATAGTGGTTTAATGATCAGCTCTAACTGCAAGTGTTAGTTCTGCTATAGCAATATCTAGGTCAGCTGTAAAAATAAGTACAGAAGGCTCTGGAGGGTTTACCTTGAGAATAAATTAGTTCTAAGGTTGAGATGATGATCTGGGCATCTGAATATGATCTAGTAAGTTAATACAGATTACAGATTTAGAGAGTTTAAAGTAGAACACTTAAGCAGAGATATTAGATATGGCAATTGGTAGGAAACCTTCAGGCAGACTCTTTAAATAAGTAATATAGAAAAGTTACATGTGTAGCCAATTGTTCTCTCTTCTGTAGTAGTTTATTGAACCACAATACTGATAAGTGATTAATAAAAGGCAAAAGACCAAAGAGGTCATCTTAATAAAAAAAAATAAATAAATAAAAAATAATAATATTTGGTGATTGTGAACAAGTTGGTCAACAAAATTATTAAATAGATTATTTTGGTATACAGTAACTTTATAAAAAAATAAGTTGAATATTATATAAGTTAATAAAGTTAATAAGAGTATACTAAATAGAGAAGTATAGAATATAAGTATAAGAGAATTTAGATACTAATAAGCAAATATTATAATATTTAGAGATTACTAATTGTAAGTTAATAAATATATAAACAAAACAGTTTTTAGAAGCAGTAATGATTATTGAAAAGATAACAAAGATTTTAGCTTTAAAAAAGCATAATCAGAGTTTAACTTGTATTTAAAATGACTAAGAAGTTGTAAAGTTATTTACTTAAATTTAATCTGTATATATGAAATATAGAAAAGTATTAAGATCAATAACAGAATAATTAGTATAGAATAAAATAATAAATAGATTGTGTAATTAAAGTTAGTAATAGACTGTAAACTATCAATAAATTGGTCTAGTTGAAAGATACAAGGCAGTTTTTATAAGTTTTTTTTTTTTTTTTTTTTTTTTTTTTTATAGTTAAAGTCTCTGCCTATAGGAATCAATATTTTTATTCATGTATTTGGGCATGGGTACCTCCAGAGGCTTCTTTACATTAAAGGTTACAACTAGTTATATGTGTACTTTTGGTGCCTAGTTTAAGTAGTTTGTCTATATATTACTATACAGGTTCTATACTAGGTGCCATACTTGCAAGCCAACTATAAGTCCTGCCTATTTAAACTCTCTGTATATGCAGTTTATCATGTTTTACAATGACATCTTCAAGGCTATATTTATCCAAAGTATCTAATGCCTTCAAGGTTCTTTAAGACTAGTTTATTCTTGACAAAAAACTTATTAGAACCTTCTATATTCTACATATAGCTAACCTAGTTTTATATAATTTACTATAGTTGTCTAATATTTGCAGTTACAGGGGTTACCTGTTTAACTACTATGTTACATTATTTTTATTCTTATAAAGTTCACTAAAACCTCAGTACCTATCATTACAACATTTTTATTATTATTTTCTACTAACTACTACTTAGAACTGACAGAACTTCTCTGACTTTTAATCCTGATAGCCTAGTATAATATACTTATATATCCTTTTTTTGATAATTCTGGCAGCCTGGTTGGTTATGTGCTTCTCTATATATCTTGTCAATCTGTTTATCTACTTATCTCTTTGAGATGTTTTACGAACTTCTATCAGTCTGATTATATTTTTGAAAGTTCATACTACCTCTTTACTCTGGAATTTCCTAGTAGGCTTCTAACTCTTTGGTTTCTTAGTTTACTGCATTTAATGGTCTTATTATAGGTTTGCACTGAAGCCTTATATAAACACTGGCTATACATTTCTCTATATACATGTAATATTATATTTCACATAGATGTTCCAAGCTCCTATTTGAGATAGTATGACTTAAGGTTACAGATATACTAATTCAACTAATTATCAAGAGACAGTTTGCTATAATATAGGTATAATTTTTCAAATTTCATCATAGGTGGAATTTGAATACTAGACCTGTTATTAGGAGGATGACAACTCAACTACTATACTATGATCACCATTTTCTTTTTTTTTTTTTGTTATGCCAAAGTAAAAATTTTATTAGATAATATTTATCTTTTTTGTACTAACTATTTTGATAATACTGTTGCTAATTGTATCTTATTATTCATTTAATCAGTTTTTTTTCTTAGTACTTTTATTTGTTTGTAAAAAGTGTTATAGATCTTGAATACTATTTTTTTTTCTAATACTAAATCAAGTTCTTATTTGTATTTTTTTAGTTTTTTTTAGATGCTTTATTATAAAAAAAAACTATTTTTTTATAGTTCTCTTTTCTTATTTCTGCTGCACTGCATGGTGTAATTAGATAACTTAATTTTATTTTTGCTATAACTGCCTTGTAATCACTATTTGTGCAAGTATTTATTTCTTGAATTTTGGCTTTATAAAGACTATCTGCTAGTTCTTCATTGACTCATATATAATCTATTCTTGATTCAGATTTACATCCAGACTATAAGAACTCTTTTGTATTTAGGTTAATTAATCTAAATGCATTACTAAACTTTTGTCTTTTCAATTAGCCAAGCAATAGAATTTGTTTTGCTTATTTTTTCTTTTGATTTGATAATCTATCTAGGTTTATATTTACTATTATATTAAAGTCTCTTATAATTACTATTTGAGTTCTTAATAATTTTTTAACATATTTGTTAATTATTAACTTTTGAATTGTTTTCTTTTTTCTTTGTTATTTAGTATTAAGTAGGTCATTATAATTATAATTTCAATTTGCTTAAAGAAAAAGCTAGCAGAGATCATATATTTATTTGTTTTCTCTATCTAATTTAAATGTTTTTCTTATTTTTTACTAATTAATAATCCTATCTTCAAGTCTTTCTTCTTGTTTAAACTTGCACTTGACTAAACACTTTTGTATTTTTCTAAATTCTTTCTTAAAAAGAAACCTTTTTTGGCTAAAATGTTTGTTTCTGCTAAACCTACTATACTTAGTTTATTATCAATTATCTATTTATAAAGTACTTCTATTTTTTGGCTATTTGTTTTAAGTCTATTAATATTATATATTACTAGATTCAACTTAGTTCTTTTATTTTCATATATATTTTTTTTATTTTTAATAGCTCATTTTTATTATCTTCTATTTTATTGTTCAAATATAAAGTATTTTTTGGTAATATTTTGATTTTTTTTTTGTTTTGCAATAAGAAGCTTGACTTTATATTTGTTGGCATTAGTTCAATTTTGATAACTTTTAGAAACAGTTTGCAATACTAGATCTTGCTAACTCAAACTTAGCTTTATGTTATACTTCAAGTTTATCTAGTTTGCTAATAATTTCTAATAACAAGTCTTTAGTTAATAGCTTTTTCTTCTTCTTTAGTAATTTTTTTTACTCAATTTTTGGATTTTTGTCTGTATTTTTTTACTATATTCAAATTTTATTTCTTAACTATTATTATCATTTTTTTATTTAGGCTTTTTTATCTAATAGTTTATTTCTTCTTTTTATTAATTTTTATGTTTTGTAATTTTTCTAAAAGATTAAGTAATTATTGTATCATATTGGTTTTGACTATGCTGATTCTAAATCTTCTTAATTTGTAAAAGTAACAATTGCAAATTCTTTTGGGTTGCCATTATTGTTTATTAGTATGAATACTGGTTTTGCTCTTTTATTTTTTAAGCTTTTTAATAAAAGCACTTCAAAAGCTACTTTGGACATTTTTAAAAATTTTGCTATAAAATAGCTATGCTTATTTCTTTGTTTATAATTTTCTTTATCTTGTATTAATTGTACCAACTTGTTGTCTAGTAAAATAATCAAGAAGTTTTCATATAGCTTCTATTTGTTATTTAAATTATTGTTAAAGCTTTAAATTGTGATTTTTTAATTTTTATAACTCTTGTATTTTTAATGCTTTAATATATAAACTCTATTTCTTTATAACTAATATTTGCTAATAAATCCTAAATAATTAGATAACTTGTATCTTTTATCTTCTCTTTTTCTTTTTGGTATAAGTTGGTTCAATTTATTTCTTTTACAAGATGTAGTTTGAATTTCATTTTTTGTAAATTTAATACTGTTTATTAGTCTACAATATTTTTTAAATTTTTAGTTTATCTTTTTTCTATTTATATTATAACTAAAACTATTCTTTTGTTTTTCTGTTTCTACTAAAATAAGTTTATACTAATTATTTTCTTTTTTTATAATTTTCTCACTTGTCATTCTTTTGCTAAATTTATAATTGAAGTTTACTATTATTATAGGTAAAAATCTTTTTAAGTTTTATACTATAACAACAATATGATATAAAAAATTCTTTATAGATATATGCAGTATCTAAAAAGAAAGTATAGCTTCTGTTAGATATTGTCAAGAAACTATATCCTTCTATGAGACAGTTTGAGAAAGATAATGCAATACTAATAACTTTACTTTATTTTACTAAGAGAAGATAAACCTTGCTTATAAAAATTATTCTAGAAAAAGAGTATCAATACAGTTTATAGTCAAAAGCTGTTTATTAAAATAATAATAAGAAGGGCTATTCTTAGGTTTCTGTTCTTAAAAAATCTCAAGATGTGTTTACAATTTTTAAAAGAAAAAGAGGTGTTTGTTGTTTAATCATACTTGAAGAATTTAATAGAGTTTATATATTTGTAAGCTAAGCAGCCAAGCAACTAAACAACTAAGTAACTAAGCAACTAAGCAACTAAGTGACTAAGTGACTAAGTGATTACTAAGTGACCAAAAAGTTCTAGCAACTACTAATAATAATAATACAATAATGAAATAACTAATACTAAATAATAAAAAATAAAAAAATAATAATAAAATAATAATAATAATAAAATAATTTATTCTATAATATTATAATTTAATTATTTCTATTCTGAAAGCTTTTTTCTATTACTTTGATATATTTGTTATCTTTAAATACTCACTTTATATAATTTATTTTATATTTCTTTGTTTTATTTAAAATTTTGTATATTGGAATTTTTGCTTTGAATAAGTTATTTTTATTATATATTTTGTTTTATAATAACCAAAGACTATTCTCTAATAATGCTAAAATAATTTGTTCTTTTAAACTTATTTTTTGGTTTTTAATATTTTTTTTATTAATAAAAAATTTAAAAGTATTATAACTTGACTTTATATATTCTGTTTTTAGATATTTTTAAGGTACTTCACTTTTGTTTTCAACTTTTTTAATCTTACTTGTTAATTTTTTTAAATTTGTTAATAAGTGGTTTTAGTTAGATATGCTAGCTTTTGCAGTAATAAAAAGGTTTTCTATATTAATGTTAATATTTTAACTATTTTTTTTTGTTATTTTATTTGTTATTTCTTCCTGTTTTTGTTTTTTTTGATCAGATTGCTAAATTTTGATATTTATATATTCTTTTTCTAATTTTATTTTATTTTTTTTCTTTAATATTTCTAAACTATATATATTAGTTATATAGCTGATTAAAACTAAATTGTGTTATATCATTCTTACTTTTATTACCTATTTATTAATTAATGTTTTTTTAAAACTTCTAGTTTTAATTTACTTTAGTATCTTTAAAACTTAACTGTAAATTAATAGATTTTGTTTTGTAATCTCATTTGGATTACTAATTACTATACTATATGCTATCTGTTCTATATTGTTTGAACTGTATAATAATATATCTTTAAATGTTTTGATTAATATATTGCTATTTAAGTAACTAAGATTTTTTTTATTCAATTTCCAAATAAACTTAAGTAGCTTTTATTTATATAATTTGCTTATCTTTGAATCTAAGCATAAATTTTTTTTTTTTTTTAACTTTGGTAACAATGCCAGTTAGTTTTTATTGGCCTTAATTTGATATAGTACAAATTTATGGTTACATTTTTAGAATCGATTATTACTAATACTATATACTATCTAATTTAATACTACTAACTTCACCTGGTTACCCTTATGGCACCTAAGTGCATGTCTGCCACATGCCTGCACACAGTTACCTTAGTAACTACTTGTGGTCATGGCATACATTAAACCACTACACAGACAAGGATATCTACAGAACTTAATGCAGCATCCCAAATGCCAGAGGTACTGTCTTCATAAATCATACCCATATGTTCCACTCATATGTTTTACTTGGTCTTGTTTCTTCTATCTCCTAATCTAACTATATCTAGTATTATCTTGTTTCTCACATTTTCCACCTTTTTGTCACTGTATTACTCCCAAATTGGTCCTATTCGGGTATATCTAATCCTTATGATCTTCTCATCTTTGGTTTGCCTGTTATTGATTCCTCTAAGGTGTTCTGACGATGGTCCAGGATCTGCAATGAACCCGTATCTCAAGTCAGATTTGCTATTACTATTGGTCTTTTTGACCAATTCATATCTTAAGCCAAACCTGCTGCCACCATTCCTGCAGATATCCTAGGTCTTAACATCATACAGTAACTCGATACTGCATTTAACCTTCAACATGATGCTTTCTTTTATAGTAGAGACTAGAACTTGTTGTACTTACAAACAGGACAATTCTGGTTATATCTAGGGAGTTCCTTTAACCCTAGTAATACTATACTACCATGTATTGCAAGCTTACAGCTTATTTAACAATATTTGCAGAACAATTCTGGTTATGCCCAAGGAGTTACATCGATCTCAGTAATGCCATACTACCTTGCAGATCTTATCTCATATTGGTTGATTAATCCCTAGTCTTGTTTATTATAGACTTCCATATAGGTATAACTAGAACCCAATTTGGTACTTTTATATTGCACAAGGAAGTTATATGCCTACCTTCAAGATCTTCCCTTCTATAATTAGATTATTCAGCTGTGCCAGAGGTGCTTCTAATTTTGGTCAGACCAATCCTTTATTACAGTCCATTCTCATGTTCACTGCTTCTCTTACTATTCCAGTCTTGGTTACTTATCAGACTACTCTCTCAATTAAATTCTCACCTTGGATTCCAATTAAGACTTATGTGCACAATCTGTTGATTATCTTTCCAAGCAAGTACTCCACAAGTTGGGTGCAGGAATGTTGGTACTGCCTATATTGAAAGGTATAAGGATGTTAGTGTTGCTTTAGCCTAAAGGACTTATATATGCAATCCTTCTATAATTGTAACCTTCTGTAGCAACCGCTTGTTATACATAGTGCCTTCACTTCACGATTGGGTCTCCTTTCAGGAATTTCTATTTCCATCATTGTACTGCATTTGGACTTTTAACCACAGAGCTTCGTGTTTAATTACAGGCTCCTTATTAGGTTACAGAAGCTAAAATCTTTCAATTTTGCCTCTAGCCAGACTTGAACCATTGACCTTGACTGTAGAGGGTATGGGAGCTTAACCACTAAGCTATGGGACCCATACTTCAATTTAAGCATAAATTAATAATCAATTATTATTTACTATAGTATTGTTTTTGCTTTCTTTTGTTGTTGTTTTAGTTATATGACTAATTCTTAAACTTCTGTTTATTTGTTCAAAAAGAAATATGATTTTTTATTTATTTTGTTGTTTATGTATTTTTGTACAGCCTAATTTGATCAGCAGTGCAAAAACTTTACAAATTTCTAAAATTTTTCTAAAAAGTTTTAAGAAAAAGAACTAAATTATTTTTTTGTACTTTAACTCTAAACCAAAAAAATAATGCTTCTAGCAAACTTTATGTTATTTTTTGTCTTCTTTTTTTTTTAATATATCAAAACAGGTTTTTTAAGGTAGTTCTTATGTGCTGTCACTAATTTTGTCTTGTCTGTTTTTAGAAAAAAGGATCAGTAAGAAGAGTTTTTTTGATAAATAAAAATATTTAATTATAGTAATTATTATTATATAAAACAAAAAAAATAATTTATATATGTTGATTACTAATTCTTTATTATCTTGATTATTTAGTTTATAAGTTTGTATATTTGAGTTAGTCTAAAATAAAAATTAATTTTTTATATAAAATATACTATCAAAAACATTAATAATTAGAAATAATTTACTTTAATATTACTTATACTAGAATTAATTATTGCAAACAGACAATCTTTTTTTTGTTATTCAAAAGAATATAAATAAATTCTAATAGAACTTTTGCTTTTATGTCTAGTAATTGACATTAAAGTTGAATTAGTTGTTCTAAATATATAATTAAAATAGTATGTTTAAAATGTTAAACAATATTTTGACTTTCAATATTAATATTACAAATTTAACAAATTTGTCTTAATATAGTATTTATTACATAATTTTTAAGATTTTTATCTTTATACTACATATCAGTATCTTTAAAATAAATAAAAAATTAATTTACATTTAATAATTATTTAAAATACAATATTTTAAAACTATTAAGAAAAAACTGTTATTAGTCTTAAATTTAATAACAAGTTTTTTTTTAATAACAAGTTTTTTTTTATAACAAGTTTTTTTTTAATAATATATTTTTTTTAATTATCAATTAGATTATTTTTACTAACTAAAGATGCAAATTTAACATAATACAATTAATAGATTATTTAGAAAAATAAAGATAAATATTATGAACAAATCTAGATTTTCCAATAGAATTTAGTAAAATTAGATTACTAGTCATACTATTATTATTATTTAATTCTCTCTAACCATTTTTTTAAGACTGCTTTATAAAAATAATTTTTTATTAAGAAGAAATTTAAAATATAAAACTTTCATTTAACTATGCTTACTACTCTGTAATGCACAAAGCATATACATTTATATAAATACTTGATATTGTAATCCTTAAATATAATGCAACTCTTTCTAATGATCCCTCACACCAACTTTTTTCAAAAGTCTGACCTATGAAAACTATATAGTTATTATATTTAAATATAACAAAACT
>CAJVQA010002443.1:0-21931 GCA_910591915.1 Cetraspora pellucida | reverse complement strand
TTCATTATAGCCTTGCACATTATGTGTACAGATTAGTAGGTCAAGTGGTTTGGAGTTTGTTTGTGTTGAGTTGTTAGAAGGTGATGGAAATGAAGTATGATAGTTTGGGGATTCTCGTCCTTAAGATAGGTGAGAGGTAGAAAAGAACTGGTGGTCTAAGGATGTTGGTATGGAAAAGACTAGTGTTGGTGTATTTGATTTTAGTTGGATATTTGAATAGTGCCAAATGGCTTGGACTGGTAAGATGAAATGATTAGGTAAGGGTTTGGGTTCAGATGGAAGATAAATATGAGCTTCACTATGATCATTTTTGATAGAGATGGTTAATGTGTAGCCATATAAGTTATCAAGTGAATAGCCAAAGCTATGGATATGTCATAAAAAAGTAATAATAGTTTGAGGATAAAGAAGTAGTGGTTGGTATATGGTTGTAAAATAGAAATTTGTTATAGCAGATATCATATTGGATGTTGTTATAATATCGATTGGCTATAGTAGTTTCATCATAGCCCTCCAAGATAGTTTCTACTAATTAAGAATAAGTATTATATAGTTTATCATCCTTTATGATTAGATTAGTATTTAATGTAGTATTGTTTCTAGAGAGAATTTAGAAATAAAAGATCATTTATATTATTTAAATCATCTGTTGTTATAATTTTTTTTGACATAACCTTATTGCTTTTACAAAAAGATACCATCTGTTATAGTACTTTAATTGCAATCATCCTTTAAGTAAAGGCAATAAGTAAATTGTAATCCATGCAGCCCATTCCTCAGCTTTGTATCCAGAGTGATGTAATATTATATTTCATAAGGGTCTTCCAAGATTTAATAGCAAATTCTTGTACCATGCATGTATTTGTTTCCTAATATCTAACCAAGTTGACTTAGCCAATATATACAGTTCTCTATTTTGTAATTCATCAGAAAAGAAAGTTCCAGTCCAATGTTCGAGCATATACTTGGCAATGTTCTCATAAAATAAATGCATAATATCTATAGCAAAGGAATCAGAAAAATGTGTGTTAGCAAATCAAACAGAATGCTACATTTACTAATTCCTATATAAATAATTAATTAGCATTCATATTATATGAAAAAATTTTGTTTAGGCAGACAAATATAATTATAGTTTAAACTATTGTAAACTATTTTATAAATTATTTATAAATTAGTAAAACTAGTTTAAATTATAATTATTTTTGCCCATCTATAATAAAGTTTATTCTATATTTTATTTTTAATGATATAACATTACCATATTTAGTAATTAATTTACTTTGCTCTTTTTCAGATTTTGCTTTACAGATTTTCTTAAGCCTTTCTTTCTATTCTTTATGTGTTCTATTTGGTAGATTAGCTGAACAATATCTTTCTGAATTAAAATTTGAAGGTGAAGTTGTAGGATAATAGATATAGTTTGTGCGAACTCCTCTCAAATTACAATATTGACACCCTTTATAACTATTATGTCCAGTTATACCCATTAATTTCATCAACTCCAAAGTATCACCTGACCAATTAATTATAACAGCACAAAGGATAAAATATTCTTCTTTAAATGCATTATAATAATTTATATCCTTTATTAATAAACCAACATTTAGTAATAAATAAAATAAAGTTTAATATATAGTTAATATAAATAAATTTTAATAAATAATTTAAAAATAGGGTATTTGTAGAAGTTACATGAACCAAAATTGGAAAATTTTATTGCTTAGCATCAACTACGTTTGCTAATTTTGGTTCATGTAACTTCTACAAATACTTTATCCTTAATCTAAAGAAATTGGTAATAAATAATTTAATATAAATGCAATTTAATATAAATAAATTTATAATAAATAATTTAATATAAAAATATTTACTTTTCAACTTTTGTAATTCTTTGATCATAGAGAAAAGATAAGTATTAAGATCTTTTGGCTCTTTTGGCCCAGGTATAATTATACTAATTAAAAGATTTTCTTTTTTAACACAATTTTCAGGAATCAAATTTGTGTTAATTACCAATACTATCCAACAGTCATCAGTCTTTTGTCTAAATATTTGATAACCATCAACTGAAGCTACTAATGCCACATCTTGTTCATTTTGAAAGTACCCACATTGTACTAACTCTTTATAATGAATACTATCAAAAATGTTACCTATTTGATTAGCATATTTATATAATCTTTGTGATATATAATTAGCCCTTTATTTCAACTCTACTGCACAATTGGGATCTTTGTATTGAATAGTAAGGTGCTGTACAAGTGAAAAATATGCAAACTGCCAATGTGATTTTCTAATTTTTTTGTGATAATAATACTGATCTGACTTACAAACTGGACACTTTAATAATTTTTGGTAGTTTCCAATATATGCACAACATGAGTTAAAACACATATCTATCCATAGAGGTTTAATGTTCACAATTAATTTCAATGTTTTTTTGATAATATGCAAACTAATTGGCCTAGCATTAACCACAACCATAGTTTTCTAAAATGTCTCATCTGTTAAATTACATTGAATTTTTACTTTAAATAACCTTAATGTGATAGCTAATTTCTCTGATATATCTAACTCTATATCTAACATTATAAATAGTTTGTTATATAAGTTTGGTTAAATCATTATAACTTTAAAAACAATATACATATTCTAATTATACCTAAAGGTCCCTTATTCTAACTATTCTAATTCTCTTGAATATAATTAGAATAAATATATTAATACTTATTCTAACTATATTTAAGAAGATTAGAATAGTTAGTATAAAAAACTCTTATGTATAATTAGAATATGATAAAAAAAAAAATAATAATAATTTTTTTACCATTTTGAGAATAATTGGAATAATTATCTTCAGAGCTTTCAGAATTAAAAAAACCTTCCCATTTAGAATAGTCTGAATAATCATCTTTAGGGTCTTCTAAACCAAGATCATTTAAAGCACTATTGCAATCAGAAAAATTTTTTCATATTGAATACTCAGAGTCACTACTTTTTTGTAAAATTCCAGTAAAAATGAATCTTGAATTTCATATAATATGTCTGTATTAACATCGACATTAGAGAAATTATAATTAGGAATAGATTTTATTTTACTATAATTTTATTATCATTATATATAATTGACATTAAGTATTAATTAATATTAACCAAACTAAAATACATATTTATTATTAAAGATTTTAATAATAGACTTGCAGTTTATAATCCTTAATAATTAAATAAAAAACTTAACTAATTATTAATTTGAATATTATTCTCATCACTTGATAGCTCTGAAGTCTGTGATAACTCTGAATTTGATGGTTCTGAATATGTTATTGTAGACTTCTGGTAAATGCATTGAGCTTTCATATGTCTAACTTGTGTACTTTTGCTAACCCAAGCACCACCATAACCTTCCTCAGCACACAAGACGCATTTGCAATATACTTTATTTTTATGATCTGTGGTAGGTGTTAAATCAAGTTCTATTATAGAAATATTGCTTTCTCCTTCACTAAGCTCTATAATAAAGACTTTTTTTTTGTATTAAGGGTTAAAATATTTTTATTTACAAATTTTAGTAAATTTGTAAAATATTTAAAGTAAAAATTTTATTTGCATATTTTATATTTATTTTAATTTAAGCTCAAGATCCTATTTGAAGTCCAAAAAGTATATATAAACCTAAAAAATGGACTAAATCATAAACTTACACTTTTTCAAATATTGCATAACTTTATATTGTTATAAAAAAATGCTACCAACTAAACAAAAAAATAAAAAAAATAATAACAAACCTTCAAATAATGAATCTTTTACTTTCAACAATTAACATATTACTAATGATAATGAGATAACTAACTTAAAAATTTAGTTGAAATCTCTTAGAGCTGAAAATGAAAGGCTTCAGCAGTCTCAATGATCTAACATCACACAAAGCTTTAGCAATATTTACATTTCAAAAAAAACTTCTTATCATACTAATAATTTAGTAAATACTGACAAGCTTTCAAATATGGTTCCCAGTGATTCTAACTATTCTGAAAATGATGATGGCCTATTACCACCACCAAAAAAGCAAAAAAAACTTATAAAAAAAGATATGAAAGGGTTATTAATTCTAGTGATTCTGATCCAGCTAATAATAGTGATTATAGCGATTCTGAAAATAATTATAATAAGCAATTACCAGTATATAAAAAGTGAAAAAGCTACAAAAAAACAATAAAAAGGTTGTTGATTCTGGTGATTCTGATATCTTTGAAACAGGTAATTTAAGTAATAGACAGACTTCAAGCAATCATAAATATAAAAGAAAATATAAATACATTACCTTGTGTGGTTCTGGAAGTGGAATTAATCAGGTGCAAAATGTTTTTTTCTTTTGTTACTTGAATATTTTTATATGTATCAATATAAATATATATATATACATATATAATATATATAATATAATATAAATATATATATATATTTTTTTTGCTAAAAATTATCTTCAAAAACACCAATTGCCAAACCTACAAATCTAAAATAGTATAAGCTGTTAGAAATATTATCAATTGAAGATAAAGTTTGTGCATCATACCAGGCACTATTGGCTCATTTGTTTCATACATGGCTTTATTGCTTTTTTTATAGATATTAAAGTTTTTTTTTTTTAGAGTGCGATGCATAAATTTATAGCCCAAATATGGACTTTCAATATGTCTGAGTATCACAAGTTGAGTGTGACTAAAAAGTGATCATTAGTTAAAAAGATAAAATTGTTCTTGTTTTAAATAAGAATTAATTAATTATTAATCATTTTAATTTACTGTATATTTAATAGTATAAAGCATATAACCCAGACTTCCCAAATTGCATAAACAATTAGACAATTAAAATAATGATGCGCCATTCAATTAATCAACAGTATATATATTTAGTATTATTAAATAATTTTATAAACCTTTACTTACTTAATTTTATACTTTAAAATATAGGTAAGAAAGCATATGATGCTGTAAAAAACAAAAATTATAATCAAATTGCAGAAAAGAAGATAATGGATATTACGATAATAATAATAATTATATATTATAGAATTTATATTTTGTCTTTACTACTAATCTTTCTATAGATATTTTATTCAATAATGATTTAAATCAAAGATGTAGTTCTAAATCAGCAATAACAGAAGGCATTGAATGTAATTTAAATTATTAAACTTATTTTCTTTTAAAAATTATATGCGATTTTACTAATGTTAAATAAATTAAATAATAAATACCAGCCCAAACTGTCAAACTGTTATTAATAATAAACCAGAAACCTCAATTGTGTTACAACCTAGAAATGACATAGTTAATATGTCAAAACAAAAAACAAAGCATACCAAAAATCTCCAATTACTAACATAACTCCTGAAAATGTAACTCTTTAAACTCCTAAAAATATAATAGATAATTAGTGAAAAGAGACCTCAAAGAATAAACATAATGATTCACCAAAAGGTATTTATAAATAAGAACATTGTGGTAATACTGGCTAAGTTTGGCTTTGTCATAATACATATTGATATATAACAAATCTATTATATAGATAATCCCATACCTCCTAGAGTGCTGAGATCTAGGAACCATTAGTAAAATTAAATAAAATAATGTGATTAGTTTTGCTTACAAATATTATATAACATTTATATAATTTATAAATAAAAATTAGACAAAAAAAGTATATTAAAGTATATTAAGTAAACATTAAATAGATAAATGTTGTATTTTATAAAGCAATTTTAAATAAATGTTAAATAAATAAAAGCTGTATTTTAAACAATAATTATATGTTTTGTAAATATTTTAGTAATAGTATTTAAATAAAAATAGTACATTTATTAATAAAAAATATAAGATGAATATTAAACAAAATGACACTTTTTTAGATATTTTTTACATATTAATTTGCACAAATAGTATACATTTTTATGCACAAATAATATATAATTTTAAATACGAATATTGCACAATTATTTTTTATAGGGCTTGTTCCCAGGCCATTACACATTTTAGAGTATATCACCTGCCAGTAAGGTACAGGGGGCCCTCTGTTGTTAATTATCTACCTACATTTAGAACACTAACATAGACTACCCTTACAGAGTTCATCCAGATCCCAGTACTGACTTCACAGCATATCTCTAGTACTTTTAGTATACCTCTGCTTTGAACCCAAACTCCCAATCCAGATAGCTCAGAAGGACTGTAACTGTCCTTAGTATATTGAGGCTGGCCTAATATTCTTTTATCCAGTCTGAAATCTAATAGCCTGATTTGTAATACTCCTTATCCAAGGTTCTTGTCTGCCCAAATTCTTCACATTGGTATCCATTTCCTAGGTCTAGCCTTTACAGTAGTACTATCAAAAATCTGTATTACCTCTTGGCTTGGAATTTCCAAGTGGGCTCTGGCTTCCCAGTTCTACAGATTTACACATCTTGAAGACTTATTTTAGGTTTGTACTACCCAGTACCAGTTTGCATGCCTCTGTGTAACAGGTTACACAGATGCCCCAGACCTGCCAGTCATGCTAGCACAACTATAGTTACAGGTATCTAATCCCAACTAATCAACAGAATGCTATCATTATAATATCATCTATATATTATATAGGTGATTATTCAAATTTTACCATCAGTGGGTTTTGAACTTACAATCTACCACTTGAAAGTATGACAACTTATACACTTCACTAAGTCACCACACCCTTGTGTGATAGTGTTGTATATATAAAAATAATAAATTGTAAATATTATAATAGTATTATTATTTGATATATAGTTATATTTTTATTTGAACTATCTATTAATAGATGTGATTATTGTAGAATATTGGTAGTAAACTACAGGTTATTTTGTAATTGTTGTAATTAGATATGTACTAGTTCCAAATAAATTTGTATTATTTAGTCAAATTAAAAAGTTTGTAATATGATGTTGTAACTAGATATCTTATATATTTTTGATATTATATATATTATGTTTAAGCATAGTGCTAGTTGAAGTAGTTAGTGCAAGTTTAAATTTGTATTTGGCAGTAGTAAATATTTGAATAAAATTTTGTTATATATGTAATAAGGAAGTACTATATTATGTATATGATATTTAATAATAAAAATTATAATATTATTAATTATATAAAAAACATTATTTGTTTGGTTTAAACTATATTGTTAAACCAAATGTTTCTTATAAAATAAGTTTAATTGTAATGGCTTGTTTGTTGGTTATGATATACTAGCAACCAAAAAATTTTAAAAGTATGTTGAGTAGTTGTGTTGTAATAGTAGAGTTTAAAAAAGTAAAAATAGATATATATTTTGTATTAGTTATTAGATGAATTTTGAAGGTTTATTTTAATGTTTGCTATTTGGTAAAATGTAAATGCTATGTTGATAATATTTTGTAGTTGTTGTTAAGATTTTGCTAACTATAATAAATTATCTATATATGCTAATACAGAAGTATTTGCATAATCTGTTTGATAGTTTGCAAAAAATTGATAATATATATTCTTTAAATTTTTTATATATAAATTAATAAAATAGTCATAATAGATTTATTATAACAAAACAGTTATAGTTTTTCTTTGATCAATGTCATCTTCTACAGTGTATAATGGTGTTAATCCAAAGTTTATAATTATATAATTAGAGCATAGTTTGAGCAAATTAGTTATTGTACAAATTATGAATTGTAGAAGTTTAATATAATGCAATAGAACTTTTTGTTACAAGTTTCTTTAATTAATAAAATAAAAAGTTTGTTACTTTTAAGAATACAGATGTATATAAGTACTTAAGCTAAGTTTTTAGTATTATTAGTTTGCAAATAATTTTTTAATTTTTTGATATAAGTAATAGTTGTTAATTTGGTTATATATAACTGAAGTACTAAGATAAGCTTTAAAAAAACTATAAAAATAATAGTTTTTTATATTTGTTTAGTTTTAGTATTGTTAAATTTAATGAAATTGTTTTTAGTTTTTAAACAATGTTGATGAAAAAAATAATAGATATAGGTTTGTTAAAGATAACAATATTTAGTTGATCTTTGTTAAATATAAAAAATTCAAGAACAAAAAGTATCTATTTTGGTTTAGATACTGTATATAGTAGTTAGAGCTAAAAAGTGATCATATAAGTTAATAAAAAAGAGAAAAAATAAGTTTTTAATATTATTTTTATATCTTTAGATAATGTTGTTCAATTTTTAATTATATACATATTGATATAGTATAAGACAGCTTTAAAACATAGTTTGGAGCATTTTTGTAAAAAAACAATAAATGTAATTTTGAATTTAGAAGATAAAAATGCTTTGTCTTTATTAGATGGCTTGAGGGCTATTTGGTATTTAAGTAATAAAATGAAAACTTGTAAATTATTGTAAATCATTTATTTATAATTTATAGATTTTTTCTTTTTGTTACTTATTTGATGTAGTTAAATGTTTTTTCTTGATTAATATTATAAAATTAATCTTTATAAATAATGAATAACTTTTTAAACCAGATTTTAAATTCAAATAAATGGTTTTTAAAAAAAAAATTTGAAAAATTTAAAAATATTATTTTTTAGAATTTTGAAAAATATGTTAATGTTGAATTTGTTATTATTTTGAATTTTAAAAATTAATTAGTAATATTATCTTTATTGATAAAGTAATTGAGTTTGAGATAAATATAATAGATTTTGAGCTTTTTATAAAATTTTTTAGCAATTTGTCTTATTATAAAAAATAAGGTGTAGATGAACTAGATTAAGAGCTATTTGTTTTAAGTTTATAATAGTATATAGAGAAATAAAATTGGTTGAACAAAGATTTTTAAATAATTTAGTTGAATAAATAATATTGTAGTAAATTCTTTAAGAAGAAAATAAAGATAAAATAAATTAATTTAAATAGAATAGAAATTGATTTGTTAATTGTAGAGTTTGCTTTATAAATAAAATTAGTTAAAAATTTAGATTTTTTGTTTACTAAGATTTTAAATAAATACTTATCATTAAGTTTGGATTCAAGAGTTTTTTTAGATACTAGTTAAGTAATTTTTATAGTTTAGACATTTATAAGATATATTTAATAAAGTTAAATAATTCTTAAATAAGGTTATTGAGTTTGGTATTGTGTTTTATAAAATAGTTACTGAATGTTCTTTAAATCAGTCAAAATTATTAATATTGTCTTATTGAGTTTTTTTTTGATTTTTTTTTTTTTTAATAAAAAAGAAATAAAAAGTTAAGATTTTTCAATAAATTTTATTTGTTGAATTTTAATAAGACAAGAATTTTTTTTTTAAAAAATAAAAGGTAAAATAATTTGTTTTTTAAAAATAGAAGAAAAAGTTTGAACATTTAAGCTAATAAGTTTAGATTTAACTATAACTATAATTATTTGTTATTTGAATATAAGAAACAAAGTTTGTTTAAAAAGTTTAAGTTTAATATTAAATAACCAAGAACACAAAGCTTATAAATTAAATATTATTTAAAGACTGTACAGATTATATAGTTAGAACTATAACTACTTTGTTTAATAGTAACAAAAAGAATATTTTTATATCTGTATATAATATATATATAATAATATTAAAAATAAGTAATAATTGCAGTTAATGTAGAATATATTTAAAAGTTAAAGAATAGGATACAAGTTTTATAAAAAAATATATTTATAAGTTGATCAAAAGTTGTAGTATAAGAAATTTTATAAAATTTAAAGATGAAGCTAATATGATATGTTTTATAAAGACTAACAGTAATAATAATTTGTGAAGAAACTTTAAAGGAATAATACTTTTTAAAAGAAGCATTATAATAATTAGATTGATATTTGTAAAAAATACATGTAAAGATTAAGGTTTTCTTTAAATTATTTCTATACTATAACAATTCTTGTATTTGATATAGTAGTAGTTAATATCATTAGAATCTAGATCTTTATTAATAAAGTTGATATTTTTGGTTAAGAAGGAAAATTAAAATAGATTATAAAAATTTTGAATATCAGAAGATCTGAAAAATATATAAGTGTAACAAATAAAGAGTATAACAAATAATAATATGACAAATAATAAGATGTAACAAATAAGAAAATATGACAAACACAGAGTATGCAAAATAAGTATTATACAAAGTATATAATATTTGCAAATCTGTAAATCAAGATTAATCTTAATCAAAAAATTGTATAAAATTAAAAGAATACAAATTTGTAATTAATATAAATCAGTTTAGATAATATAAAATTAATTAGTAATTCTATTTGAACAGATTTGAATAGAATATAATAGAAACAGTTCTCTAAAAAATTAAAAATATGTAAAAATAAAAAACTAAGTTTTACAAAGAAGTTGTAAAGTATTTTGTTGATAAATCAGTTAATTTTTAATATATTTTATATCAAAATAAAGCTTACAGTAAATTATTTTTGTTTTTCTAAGTTATTAGAATAATTGTCTAGTAAAGTTTGAAAAAACATAAATATAAACAGGTTTATATTTAGTAAATATATCTTTGTAAATTAGAAGCTTAAAGATATAAAACATAATCTTCTAAGTATAAATTTATAACAACTTTTTAGAATTTTAGAAATAGGTTACTTAATAAAATATTAAGTAACAATAACTACTCTTTTTAACTGATACATTCAAACCAACTGTGTATTCAAGCAATAGAAAGAAGGTCATATCTTTTTAATATCTAAAAAAACCTATCTTTAATAGAAACTTATCTAATACAAGACCTATTAGCCTAGTTGAACATATTAAAAAACTATATACCAAACTTCTCACTAATCATCTTAATCTAATATTCACTTAACATCTTATCTTATTTCTCTATAACTATATTATTTTACCTGGCAATAGTATCTTTATTCTTATATATATACTTAATAATATTATTGAGAATGCCAGTTGCAATAACAAACAACTCTGGCTTTTGTCTTAGGATATGAGCAAAGCATATAATTCTGTAAACTTTAATCTTTTTACTAAGTCTCTTGAATGTATATTAATGCCCCAACCTCTTATTAATATACTCATTAATCTTCTTACTAATTGTTAAAACTGTGTTATATATCCAATCTTAACTACTAATCTTTATTTAGTTAAAAATAGTATAGACTAAAGAGAAACTATAACTTCCTTATTTTAAAGAATCTACTATAATCTACTAATCAACAAAATAGCATCACAATTTTCAGAATACCTTTTGTCTATATCCTAAAAAACTAACTTATACTTACCTTAAACTCAATGTTTAAAAACATCTATATCAGTTTTAGCCTACAAAGATGATACTCTTTGGATTACAAAATCCAAAGATGAACTCAACCTAATAACCAAAACTGCTACTTTCTTTTACCATATAGCCAATATTCAAATTAATCCAACTAAGTATCCTAGCTACAAATTTTTCTACCTCCTCTTTGTGGTTCTCTGAATCACTAATTTATTCTATTCCTAAAAACCAATTATTTAAGTTTCTTGGATATTGATTTACACTTAACAACAAATACTTTTAAACCATCAAACTGATAAAAGAAAAGGCTTTTAGCCTTATTAATATAGCCAATACAAAGAAAATTACTGACAAACAAATTGTTTACATTATCAATACAGTTATTATTCTAACTTTAAAATACAGACTTTATAACATAATCCTTTCTTATACTGTATGCAATCAAATCTTATTCAAATACCTTACTGTAGCTAAACACAAATCTCATCTTTCTAGATCTATATCAAATAGTACAATGCTTGATTTATTTCTATACAATATATATAATATCTGAGATATTCAACTTCAACACCACATTTCTAACTATCTTCAACGAATTAACAATTCTGATCTTCTTAGTTTTAGAACTCAAATTAGACTTCAACAGTTACAAAACAATCTATGGTCTCCTACTAGTATACTACATTATCTCAAATCATCTACTATAAATGGTCCTAACAGACATTCATTAAATTTTAAAATTACTCAACTTCTTTCTTATCATGGGTTAACCATCTTAGTTAATTCCAACTTGACAATTAATAATGATAGCCAATCACTAGAGTCTATTATATTACAGCATCCAAAATATTCAACCTTTAAAAAGCAACTTAGACAATCAAACATTATGTATCTTGAACAACTCTGTACTGCAGATAATAGCACTTTACTTGACTGAAAATATCTTTCATCAAGATTATTATACTTACCCAAAGGCAGCAAACCCTTCTGGTTCTCTTACTTAGAAGATACCATTTTAGCACATGCTTATTATCAAAATATTTTATCATATTATCAATCACTAGGCTACAACCCTTATGCTTATCATACTATTAATATATTTAAAAAACTTACTAAATCTAAACTCTGATTACTCTTATATTACAATGATAAAATTATTATCAAAAAAATACAAAAATATTATTCATCTTTCAACTATTATTCTATTACTCATTGGACCTCTAATATAGACTTAAACTACATAAGATTTTATTCTTTACCCTCTGTCAGCTACAAACAATATACAGGATGCCATCTTAATTCTTATAAAATTAACCAAACTTGTACTGTTGAAGTTTCTGCAATTATTTTTACACAATTCCTAGGCAGAACTAACTCAAAGTACCAACTTAACCTCAATGCCAATTATTTGAATCTTATCTGCTCTATAGATATTAAACATCCAATTCATATTCCTTTTTTATCTAACATTCCTATTATCAACTCTATCACCTCTGAAATCTTTATTTCAAGTGAATTTACTAACAAACTTATATCTATTTCAAATCACAAACTCTTTCATCAGCAAATATCTTTTCATACTGATGGATCTGTAATCAATATTGGTACTGACCAATGCATGATGGGTATTGGTTAGATCCAAATTAATAATAATAATCAAATTATTAATTTCTTCTCTGCTAAAATTAAATTCTGTTCTTCATCTTACAAAGCAGAACTATTCTCAATTATTACTACAATTACAACTACTTTTCAAAACTGCATTATTAATATCTTTACAGACTCTCAATCAGTAATCTCTAAATTTAATAATTTTCAACTTAAGCCAATTCATTCTAATAAGTTACTCAAATTTAATTAATGATCAATTTGGCACACTCTTTTAAACATTATTAAATTATACAAATTACAAATTACTTTTCACAAAATGCAGACTTATTCAGATAACTATTTCAATAAGCAAGCAAACTCTCTCACTAAACAACACCTACTGTTACCACTTCTTTTATTTAACTACACAAATCTTTACACCCTTATCATATCCTTCAATGCAAACACCATTATGTAAAACTTCCTACAAGACACTTTATTAAATAAATTTGTAAAGCTCACATCTTAGCTATATAGACATTACAAAAATGAAACAACAAGTAGCATACTTTAACCAAAACATTGATTGGAAATCTACTTGGTTCTATTTCAATCACAATCAAAAACTCTTATATAATATTACCAACTTCAGACTTAATTAACTAAAATCTTTTAAAACAAAAATTCTTTTTAACAAGTTGCCAACATACTTATTATATCATACTATTTATCCAAGCCAATATCCAAACACTACTTGCTTCTTTTGTAACTTACCTAATTCTCATTCACACTGGCACACTTGTGCTAATCCATCTTTACTCAATCAAATTATTCAAACCTCTATTAACCAAACTATCTCTAATAACTTGTCTGATCTTGATATCTAGCAAAAACATAACTTAATTAACAAAATTCTTCATCATTCAGCTCTGAACTCTCTATATACATTACCTAATACTTACTATTTTAACCTTATTCTTAAAGGACTTATCTTAAAGTCTCTTATATCAACAATTCAAAACTCTAATATCTTATACAAAATGGCCTCTCAAGTTATTATTGATATTTTTTTTAATATTAATGAACAATCATATGAGCAACTATAAAAAACATATAGTATTCACTTCTCTAATTGAAAAAATCAACAAAACAAACTGCAATCTTAACTAATTAACTAATCTTTAAGATCATTTAATTTAACTAGAAAACACATATGTTTTTAAAAAGATTATACTTATTAATGCCTTTGTGGACTTCTGATCAATTACATTTTACTCAAATACATGTTCTCTTATTGGTCAAGCAATTTGCAAAATTAATATTTGATCTATTTTATAGATCAAATATAGCATATCATCAAATTATATATTAAACATCCAAAGCTAGATAAGCTTTGATCATTCTAGTAGATTTAGGTCACAAATAAACTAGTCAGAAGTTTTATTCTTGCATGTAATTTTTTTTTTTTTTTTTTTATTTGTATAATGTTCAAGTAGAAACTTTTTACATATAAATCATAAGTTCTAAAATTAAAGATTTCTAAACTACATTTGTGCTACAAATTGGCACCCAATGTGACATTACATCACCTATTTCTTGTGAATGCTATAGCCAACTGTTTCAAATTAGGTTCTAGCTAAGATAGGTTAAAAGAGATCTTTAAGTGATTGTTTGAACATTATAAAATACAAGAAGTTAGTAAAAAACCTTGTGTGAGCTATTTGATAATAAAAGAATTAATATTTATAGTTTGAGAAGAGATCATTGTATTGTTTGAAGGATTTGATGATGTTGGTAAGTAAATTTTAGTATGTTTAGATTTTGATGTAATGTTGTGAGATATTTCTTATTGATGTTGGTATGTGTTGTGAGTAGACCAGAGATCTTGATGAAACCAGTTTAATAGATCATTTGAAAGCTGAAGTAGAAGGATATCAGTTTGTTTGTTAATAAGTGCTTTGATATTTTTATAAATAGAAGAAGAAAAGGTCTCTGTAATAATATGTAAGATATGTTTAAATTGAGGATTTGGTATATTAAGTTTAAAATTTAGAAGAATGTTTAGTAAAATTGTTGAGGTTATATTGGTAATTTTTAGTAATATTAGAGTATCTTGTATTGTATTTTTGATTGATTATAGAATGTTTGTGATATTGCTAGGGCATAAAAATAAATGAAAAGTATCTTCAGTATTTGTACAGCAAGAGCAGTTTGGAGTAGTATAGAGATATAAGTAATGGATATTAAGATTTTGCATAGTAGGTAGATTATTAGTGAGAATTTTAATATGGAAGGAGTATTTTTGTAAGTTATTTTCAAGAGAGGAGATGATTTTAAATCTTAATGACTATTTAATGTATGTGATATTTTGAAAGAATTTTAAGTTTGACCATTTGACAATTTCTTGAATAATTATAAAGTTTTTAATCAAGATGTGAATTTTAATAGGGATTAGATAGTTATTCTATATGAAATAGTTTGGGGTATTAAATTTTGAGTTGTTAATTTTGAAAACATGTTTTGTAGTTCTTTGTTTGACAAGTGAATCTGCTTAGTTGTGAAAAGAGTCTGTAAAGTATAATTTTACTTTATGAAGAGTAGTAGTAATGTTTTTGAGTTGTTTAAGATGTTAATATAATGAATAATATTCCAGTTTTTAGTTTGTATAGGTTTGAAATTGGTAGCTGAGTTGAAGTTTTTGATTGCAGTTATATTATCAATATAAATGTTTAAATAATATTAAAGGGAACTGTGAATAAGAGAATAAGAATTGCCTCAAGTTCGATGTGAATTAAATTAGAAAAGATTGTAAAGCTGCATTAAATTTTATGAATATATCATATTTGCAAATCCATCCTATACCACATTTGGTTTTTGGAGTTTGTAGGTTTTTGATTGATCTATCAGTATAGAAATGTAGTTTATCTGTGTTAAGTTGAGAGATAAGGTGATTTAGATCGATTAGTTGCTTTTGGTATAATGATGTGCTAATAAATTGTTGAATAAGTTAAGTTTTATATAATAAAAGAATTATTTGTAGTTGTATTGATAGAGGTGATTGGGTAATAGTAGTGCTATGTATTTGAGTTAAAGCTAAGATTTCTTTAAAATCAATTTGGATGATTATTGGATCTTTTGATTTGATAGCTGAGTTATAGGATAGGAAAAATAAGTGAAAATTTGGTATTGGATGGTTGGTAGTTGATAGTAGTTAAGAGAATCCTAAAGTGAGCATGGAAATTTCAAAGAATGATAGTTGTTGTAGAGAGGTTTGTTAAGAAATATATAATATTTAGTTATTTGCATAATATATACAATAAAAGTAATGAGAGTTTGAGGATGAAGGTGGTGATATTAGTTTAATTGTATTCAGAAAGGTATTAATAGAAGGAAAGTTTATGTGAGGCCAAGTTCAGGTTATAGTATTAGATTGGTTTAGATGTAGAATTTGAGTAAACTATTTTGGTTGGCAACCTTTATTAGGTTTGTTTATGTGTAAGTAGATATTGTTCTATATGAGAATATTTTTGTTATTTGCAGTTGTGATTTGTTCTAAAAAAATAATTTTATTATTTCTAAGACTATTGATAGTAGACATAGATAGGTTGACAGGAAGGATGTCAAAAATAGTATGAGTGTTTTTTGGTATTGATAATAGAAAAGATGTGATTTGTAAGATTATTGAGGATAAGATTTCATTAAAGGCTAGTTGAGAAAGATGAAAAAGTAGAGTATAATTTTGCATTTTTTGATAGTAATTAGTTAAGGTTTTTGATGAAAGTTAGAGTGACTATATTTTGGTAAGCCATCCTTTAATTTATTGGATGCCTATATTTTTAAGAATTGGTAGTATATTAAATATTCATTCAGTATTAGCTGCACTGACTTTTTGAATGATGTTGTTAAAGATTGATAAATTAAAGGTGAATGGATTAGTGAGGATTATATTGTTAGTATTTTTTGCTAAGAAGAGTATTTTTTTAGTATGAATAGTAAAAAAGCAAGAAAATTTAGCTTGTGTATTTGTATAAACTAGAATAATTTAAAGTAAGTATTCTAATAAAGGTTGTAGAATTAAGTTGAAAAGTGATGAAATTTGTGAAGGTATTATTTTTTTGTATCAAATAAGAGTAAGGAAGCTTTTGATTTTGTTTTGAATTTGGTCAAAAGTTGGTTTAGAAGATCTTTGGTCATCATAAAAAATGCCAAGATATCGAATTATGTCTTGTGGTTTTCTAGATGTAATGTTTTGTTAATTTATTAAGAGAATAGAAATTGAATTTAGTATAAATTTGAGTTTAATATACAGAAGGTCTGATTTTGTAGTATTAATTTCTATATTGTTGAATTTGTATATTTCAGAGATATCATTTATAATATTTTGCATTATATTTGCACTTTCACAATGCCAGGTAGTATTATCCATAAAAGCCAATGACAGAATTGTTATTGGAGAGAATGTTGTATTTATTATGATATCGATAGTAGATTGATATAAAATTTTTAATAAGTGGTTTTTGTATTTTTTTAAATAAAATAAAGTATAGAGTCATAGTAAATTTTCTATAGAAGAGGTGAATATGTTTCACTTTGTTCAATTTCAGAGTTAATTAGTATTTGTGAGATAAGGTTGTGAGCAGTAATTACTCTTGCAAATCGATAAGAGTGTAGTTCAGTGATTAGGTTAATTTCTGTTAATGGAATTCCTATTCTTTTACAAGTATTTTGAAGTCTTGTTATATTAATTTTATCAAAAGCCTTGAACATATCTTGAAAAAAAATCCAGGCTTCTTTGTTAATAGTTTTATAATGTTAAATTGTGTTTGTAAAATTTGTATAGAGAGATGTGTACAGGAGTTTTTTGAAGCTGCAAAGTTTAGATTTGATAAAAGATTGTTATGAGAAATAATGTTATCTAGTTGATTTGTGAATATTTTGGTAAAAGTTTTTTTAAAAAGTTCTATTATAGAAATTGGATGAATTTGATTTAATATGTAGTCCCAATTTGATTTTTTGGGAATTAGAAAGATATTAAAAGATTTTCAGTCTGAAGGAATTTTTTAAAGATAAAAACATTTATTTAGAAAAAGTCAAAAAATGTTTTGTGCTTTGGAGCTAGCATATTTTATATATTCATAACAGGTTTCTAAGGGACCTGCTGCTTTTTAATTAGGTAAGTTAGAGATAATGTTTTGTCATTCTTGTTCAGTAATTTCATAAGTAAGATTTTGGTAATGGATTTCAAGTTCAGGATATGGTTTATAGAGAAAATAAAAGTCAGATATTAATAAAATAGTTTTGAGAAGTTTGATTTTGAAGTATTCAGTAAAATGAAGTTTAATTGCATTTAGTATCTCATCATGTTCTGTAAGAAGATTATTGTTAAAAAGTAATCTATCTATATGAATGTTATTATATTTTTCTAGTATTTTTTTATAAAAAAGTTTAGGTATTTCTTTGAAGAATTTGTTTTGTTCTTCTATTTTTTCTTTGATTTCATCATAGATTAATTGTTGATATTGGTAGTTAAGTACAGTTTTGATAGTTTGAAATTCTTCTTTAACTTGGATTAGTGAGGGTGATAATGTTTGGAATATGCAATCTAGATATTTGGTTTAGTAGTTGGTAAGTAATGTATTAAAGTTAATTAGGTTCATATGATTTTTAAGAAATTAGATTTCTTTATAATAAAAATAAAGTAGTGAATGTTTTAGTGATAGGGAGTTATGAATTTCTTCAATTGTTTCGATTTTTTTGAAAGAAATATGTTTAGTAAAGACTTTGATTAATGCTTTGTAAATTTTATTCCATGTAGTATTGAGTTGGTTTTGGTTAGAGATTGTAGAGATTATTGAAGATAAATATTGAAGATTTTTGGTAGTTTGTTCATTGTAATTTTTAAGGTTTTCTTTAGTACAATTCTTTTAGAGAAAAGCTTTATGCTTATATTTTTTATAAGGTTTGGGTTTATTGATTATAATGGAAATTTTAAGAGTTATAATTTGATGATTAGATTCAATTGTACCAATAGAGAGGATTTCTGTATACTCAATATTAGTAATAGATAGGTTAGTTCATATTTGATCGATTCAGCTTTGTATATTGTTTTGACAAAAAGTGAAGTTTGATGTATTAGAATAGAAGATGCAATAGATGTTCTTAAATTGGAAGCTAATTAAGTATTGAATTATTTGGCTTTCTGGAATTGATGATTTTTTTGAAAGAGATCTGTTAATTCTTAGATTTGGAACACTATTTAAATTTTCCATAATAATTAATTTATATTTGTTATTTTGAGTATGCATATAATTTTCAATTTATTTGTTTTGTACAATAGTAGTAGCTATATAGTTAGCAGTTTAATGATTAGTTCTAACTACAAGTATTGGCTTTGGTCATAGCATATATATATAACTATTTTAATTTATTAATAAAGATATAAGCAAGGCCTCATTTTAATACCAAAAAAAAAATAAAATATTAAATAGAAATTAATTATTTGTAGCAGAATTTTGATACAAATGATTATTAAAAAGAGTTAATAATTTGCTTTTTTATTACTAAAAAAAATTATTATATAATTTTAATTATATTTATCTAATATAATGATTTTTATTAACCAAGTATATTTATAAATTTTAAAATATATTAAAGTTTGCTATAATTGATTTGTTCGATATAAATACTATTTTAATAATAATTATAAAATTATATTCTAAACTCTTTCCATAAATCCTTTTATACAAAATAATAAAAAATTTGTCAGTAACAAAATTACTAATACTCGATTATTTTACTAAGATAACTAACTTTGGAGTCTTAATTAAACTTGTTCAGCTCATAATTTTACATATATTTTGAAAGTTATAGGTCTTTAACCTTCAAATTTACAATTTAATACTACTAAAACAGCCTTTGGCCTCTGTAACTAAACTTTTAATTATTTCTCATCTGTTACTCTTTTAATCCATAATACTGTTCTAATAAAAATTGCAAAGCATCTCTTTCTAATCAAAACAAGCCTAAAATAGAGCTTGTAGCTCTAAAATGCCAGAATTATAATAAAAAACAACTTTAACTCCTTTACTGTTCTCTAAAAAATTACTTTATCTTTATTCCCAAATTTTCTCTCTTATATGTTTTTCATGTAATCTTAAATCATTTTCAAAATTGGTTTTATTTAATATTATATTGTGTAAATTAAATTTAACCAAAAAAGAATTTACTTTGTTACAAATTAATCTGTATTAATTTACTAAAAATAAATTCTGTACTCTAGTACACAATAGCCACTGTAATACATAACTAATTATAACTCTGTATTACATTAGCCACATTAGCTACATTAGTCACATTAGTTACACTTGCATTATCTAAGTTACACAAGGTGCAGTAAGTCACAGCAAGTCACAGTAATACCCTTACAAACTTAAATCCTATATGTAACAAAGTCTATAATTATTATTTTACTTTAAAGTCTCATATCTTTAAATCTTACTAAGCAAAACAAGCCTAGTTTTCTAAGTAATTTCATTCAAAATGCCAACCTTAGTAAGCTCTGAACCTGATTCTATTGATCTAAACTATTTTTATAAAAAATTTCCAAAACGTTTTGGCATTAGGATCTATGAAGATATGCCAGAAATATCACATCCAACACTTGAAAATAAATGATCTAATAATTGCATTATCACAGAACTTAGAAACAGTATCAAAACTTGTTATTATATTCAAGCATCTGCTACTAGTGCTACAGCCATCTGCCTATATGATAAATATCATACAAACTTTTATTCAAACAAAAATCTTATTTACAAACAACATTCAAGTATTAATGTTATTAAAAGACCAAAAGATAAACTATTTGCAACAAATACTGTCAACTTTACAAATTTCATCCCACTATTTTTTACTTTATCACCTTAACCATCTTTACATCAACATACTTGCTCTAAATACAATCAACCTATTAATTGTAAAGTTATTAATAATAGACATTATCTAGCTGCTAATACTAAACTCTCTAATGACAAACTATGTCACAAATCTTGTTTCAAAACTGAAACTGAGTCTAAGGCCAGCAAACAACCTATTATTAACCCAGAACAAGAACCTTCTTAAACACCTTCACTTCATGAACTTGAACAATCACACAACACATTTCATATCAACAATCTACTTATTTCTGAATTCAATCTTCTTACTTCTACTATTAAAGAAACAGTAAACAATACAACAACTGATACTATTGCATAGATATTGATAACTCTAACCTATCTGATAATAACCAATAGCAACAACAAAAAAAAACAATAATAACAACAAGAAACATCTAAGTAACCTAAACAACAATAACAACAACAAGAAACATCTAAGCAATCTAAATAACAACAACAACAAAAATTATATGAACAACTAAAACAACCCTACAGCCAAGCTGCAAAACCTAAATTTAATCTATCATTTGATTGGTTAACAAACTTTCTAGTTACTGAAGAAATGAAAGATAACACTAAACTTCAAACAGATATTTCACAAAAACTATTTAACTTTCTTAAAGAACACCTATATAATTTCTTTCCAGGAAAGATTATTAAAAAAGCAACAGAAAACCATCCTGCACTCAAATCTAGTTTTTACTTACTTATTCAACAAATGACTAGTACTAAATCCAAATTTTTAACAGACTTAATTCAACAACATAATCATACAACTGACCAATCTGTCACAATACCTTTTAACATTCTTGAAGAAGTTCTTAAAAAACTCATTCTTACATTCACTACTGTACTCTTTATCAAACTTAAATATTCAGAAATTTTGCTTTACCTGCCACTATTCTATTTCTTAAAACTGAAAACCATCTACAATTCTGCATTAATCTAGCTCATTTTCATCTATACTTATCTAACAATTATCAAGCTATTAATTATATATAATTTACAGAAGACATTAAACTTAGACCAAAAAGATTTAAAATATTATTAACCTTCAAAATATCTTAAATGATATTTCAGAACTATACCAACTAAATAATATCCAAGTCAATGCATCCAAATCTGACCTAATT
>CAJVQA010002442.1:0-21939 GCA_910591915.1 Cetraspora pellucida | reverse complement strand
AACTAATTCTAAACACCAACTTAACCTCAATGCAAATTACTTGAACCTTATCTGCTCTACAGCTGTCAAGCATCCAACCCATATTCTTCCTCTATCTATAATTTCTATTTTTAATTTAATTACTTCTGAAATCTTTATTTCAAATAAAACTATCAACAAACTTATATCTATCTCTCAACTTAACTACTCTTACCAACAACTATCCTTTTATACTAATGGCTCAGTAATTAACATTGGTACTAATCAATGCACAATGGGTATTGGTTGGATCCAAATTGATAATAATAATTAAACTATTAACTTCTTTTTCGCTAAAATACAATTCTAACTCTCATTATATAAAGCTGAGCTTTTTTCAATTATTATTGCAATATTAACAGCTCTACACAATTCAGTAGTCAATATTTTTACTAATTTCTAATCAGTAATTTTCAAATTTAATAACCTTCAACTTTAATTAAATTACCCTAATAAGTTATTTAAATTCAACTCATAACCTATTTGGCACACTCTTTCTAATATTATTAAATCATATAAATTACAAATTATTATTCACAAAGTGCAAGCTTATTCAGATAATAATCTTAATAAGCAAGCAGACTCTCTTGCCAAACAACATTCATTATCACCACTTCTTTCATTTAATTACACAAACCTTTATAATCCTTATTATATTTTTCAATAAAAGCAACATTATATAAAACTCACTACAAGATATTGTATTAAGCAAATATGTAAAACCCACATATTAGCTATATGGACATCTCAAAAATGTAATAGTGAGTGGTCATACTTCAATCAGAATATTGACTGAAGATCCACTTGGCTTTATTTTAATTATAATTAAACTCTTATATAATATTACTAATTTTAGACTTAATCAACTAAAATCCTTTAAAATCAAAACCTTTTTTAATAAATTATCAATATATTAACTATTTTATACTATTTATCCAAATCAATATCCAAATACTAATTGCTTTCACTGTAATCTAGTTAACTCTCACTCTCATTGGTGTACCTGTGCTAATATACTTTTGCTTAACCAAATTATTTAAACATCTGCTAATCAAATCATCTTTAGCAAATTATCTGATCTTGATACTTACCAAAAAAACAATCTAATTCATAAAATCTTTCATCACCCAGATCTTAATTCCTTATACATCTTATCTAATACATTTTATCCTAACCTTACTCTTAAAGAACTTATTCCAAAATTACTCATATCAACAGTTTAAAACTTTGACATATTATACAAAACTGTTTTACAAGCTATTATTGATATTCTTCTCAATATTAATGAACAATCATATGAACAATTATGGAAAACATATTGCATTTATTTCTCTAACTGGAAAAAACAACAAAATTGACCTCAATCTCAACCAATCAACAAACCTTCAATATTATCTAACTCAGCAACTAGGCATACATGTTTTTATAAAAACTATACTTACTTATGCCTCTGTAAACTTTCATATCAACTACATACTCACTCTAACATCTGCCCTTCTATTGGCCAAACAATTCGCAAAATTAATATTTGGTCTATTCAATAAATTAAATATAGCATATTATTAAATTATATACTAAACATTCAAATTTAGGTAAGCTTTGACCACTCTAGTAGGTTTAGATTGCAGATAAATTAGGTTAAGCTTTTATTCTTGCATGTAATTTTCAATTTATTTGTTTTGTACAAATAGTAGTAGCTGTATAGATAGTAGTTTAATAGTTAGCCCTAACTGCAAGTGTTGGCTTCAGTTATAGTATATATATATATAACTATTTAAATTATTAATAAAGATATAAGTAAGGCCTTACCTTAATACCAAAAAAAAAATTTTATAATCTTCTTATTTATGTTTGTGTTTTTAATTATAACTACTTTTAGAAGTGCTGGACAGGCTGTGCCTGCCTCTCATTTATTTTTTTTAATTTTTCTAAAATGTCTTGAAAAATGTTTTAGTAAATTTAATTTTCTTTCAAATCTCTTTTGCATTTTTGTTATTTTCTTTGTTGCCTTTTCTAAACTTTTTTTTAATGTTCTTTTCTTGCTTTTGTTTCTTGCTTGTTGCTAGGCTTTCTTTAAATTCTAACTTCTTTTATTCTTATTTTTGTATATTATATTTATATTTGTTTATTTTTTTGAAGTTTGTATCTTTTATAGTTATTTCTTCTCTTGACTTTCAATATAGTATATAGTTGTAATATCTTATCAGTTTACTTATAACTTTTTTTAGATCTATATTATTTACAAAAGTAATTGTTGCTATATTTCTTAGATTGCTGTTTCTGTTTGAAGAAATATGTACTTCTTTAGCTTCTTTATTTTTCAGGATTTTAGTAGCAAAATCTTTAAAGTTTTTTTTTATTAAACTTATTAGTTTAGTAGTATATTGTTTTTTGTTTTCTTTTTGTATATAGTCTTTATAACCTTATATTACTTATACTAGATTGTTATTTCCAAATAGCAGTAACTATAAGACTCTTTTTTTTAAAAATATAAATTGTATTATTGCCAATACCTTAAATCTTGTTCTCTTAATTTTAACTACTTGTGTATTTTATATGTTTCTGCAGATATATTTAATTTCTTTTTCTTTTATATTGCTAGAAGGTTCCAAATTATTAGGAATTTGCCTTTTTTTTTTGTTCTGTTTCTTTTTTTTTTTTTTGTTTTGTTAGACATTCTTGTTGTGATTTTTTTTTTCTTTTTGGTTTTTATATAATGTTTTTGTTTTTATATATTGTTTTGTTTTTGATTTTCTTTTTTAATGGCTTCTGTTTTAATTATATTTTTTTTATAAAGTTCTTCTATTGCTGTTTCTCTACTGTTATTACAGTTAAAGTTTAACTTCATCTATTTGTTTCTTCTTACTGTTTTTTCTTTAACTGATTTTATATATTTGTTTTCTTCTAACAAACTTTTTATATATTGCAGTTTTTTTGAACTGTGTTTTTTTCTAGATTGCTACTTAGTATTTTAATTTTGTATAAGCTGTTGTTGCTACATTTTCTATTTGCTAGAGCCTATATACTTTGTTTTAAAAGGATTTTTATTTCTTCTTTATGTTATAATTATTCTTCTGACTTTTTGATTTGTGACTTTTTTATCTCTTGTCTTTCTGTTTTATCATTAATTTTTTTTTTTTTTTTTTTAGGTATTGTCTTCTTTTTTTACTATTTTTCACTTTTATGTTTTTATTACTTGTTATGATTTCTATTTCTTGCATCTTGTCTTCTTCTTTGATATCTTTTTTTAATTTTATATTTAAAAGAAACTTTACTAATTTTGGGTTCAAACTTATATTTTTAATTTTTTTAGCATATTCTTCTATATTTTTATTTTAAATTTTATGCTATTTGCTTTTCTAAGTGCTGTTATTATTTGACTATATAGAAGCAAATTATATATTATAATTTTGTTTACATCTTCTACTACTAAACTTTTTGCTATTAACTTTATATCATTTGGGCTAACACTTTAATAATCTTTTTGTTATCTGTATATTTTATTACTTTTGCTTCATAATTGCAAACATATCTAAATAAACTCTGTGTTTGTGTAACTTTTATAAGCTCTAGATCTTATTTTAGACTACTTTGTATATCTAATTCTATTATCTGTTATCTTGTTTATTTGTTATACATGTTATTTATTTTCAAATTTGTACATGTTGTATTTGTTTATTTGTTGTTTACTTAAATGACTAGTCATGTATTGTTGTTTATTCTTTTTTCAAGATCAGCTATAGTTTCTAAAAACTTTTAATTTTTTAAAAATTTTTTTTATTTTTTAACAAAAATTATTGTTGTATCTTTTAGTTTTTTTTTTTTGCTACAATTTTGTATTCTATTTATATATTTTGCTTGTCTACTTCTTGTTTTTTAATGCTTCTTGTATGTTTTTTATACTGTTTATTGAGTTATTTATAGCTTTGTATTTTGACCAAATTTGTAAAATAGGATCAGCAAAAAAAGTTTTTTTGAAAAAACCTATATTATAATAAATTATTATTTTTATAAAATTATATTTTATTATTTTATTAAATTTTAAATATTATTATTTTAAGATATAATATATAAATGATTTAAAAAAATATGTCTTATTAATTAAATTAAACAGAAATAATAAATTTGTAAAAAAATAGAATTTCTAATTAAATAAATATAAGCAAAATTAAAGCTTTAATTATTGGTAATATTTTATAAACTTATAATTAGAATTTAATAATTTTTATATTATTTGCTTTATCTTAGTAAATCAAATTAAATCAAATAAAAATTATTAAATTCTAGTTACTAGATTATAAAATATTTTTGATTTAATAAAATAAAAAGTTTAAAAATTAATATTAATTATAATAAATATAATTAATCAATTATTATATATAAGAAAATAACTAATAATTTAACTTTATATAATTAAGAATTCTAAAATTATTAGACAAATTAGTTTTGAGTTACAAATTTCAAATTTGAAAAGCTTGTGTAATAAAAATTGTTTATTAAGTTTTATAAATTTTTATAGTTAAATAAATTAAAATAATTCTAAATTTATAGTTATATATAAAAAAAAATTAATAATAATAGCATAATCTAAAAAATAAGTATATTATAAATATAAGATACAAGTTTTTTATAAATTATAAATGTAGTTCTTATTTTAGAACTATTAATACAAACTAAAAATAGAAGTAATGTATTAAATTATTAAATTTAGTAATAATATTTTCTTTTGTTATTTTGGTTTTTGTAATGCTATTAATATTAAAAAAATAAGAAATATGATAATTTTCTTAAATTTGTTATTTACAATAATATACAACTCTTTCTAACAATTATTTGAATCAAACTTTTCAAAAACCAAACTACAGAAAAATGGTATAGTTAATATACTAGAAAAACAGATGCTTTTGTGTTCAAAGCTTTTAATTTTATAAGATTTTCTATTTTGTTAAGCTGATCAGTATTAATCTGTTATATTAATTTAAACTCTAATTGGATATATATCACATGAATGAAACCTAAGACATTTTGTGTATTTATATCTTTATTATAAGTTCTTACTATGTTTTGGATAATTAAACTTTATAAAAACTTTTTTAAAATACTATACACATATTGTTAAACATTGAAATAGAGTTAAAAAAGAGTTGCAGTCTTGTGGTGATAGTTTAAAGAGCACTCTCAAACTATAAAAAAAGTAGTTAGTAAAAGCCAAAGTTTCTTATTAAGTAAACAACAAAGTTGGATATATTAGTTTTATACAACTGCAAAATCTATAAGAAACACATACAAGAGTTAAGAACTCACAAAAGCTAAAAGGTTGATTTATCTAGCATTTTCACTTTTTTTCAAAAAAAATTTTGTAAAAGTAGGTAATTCAGTTTACCTTCTTTTAAAGATCAATATATAAAATTATTAAAACAGTTAGCAGTAATTATTTCTTAAACAAAATTGTTAATAATGTGGATTGAAAATAATACAGTAATACAAACATAACTATATACATACTTTGAGCTGCTAAAAATCTGTCAAACACTACCTTTGAACTAATCAGTATTCTATGCCAACCTTTTATAATAAAGTCAAAGTTTTTTTCTCTTTTTTGGTTTTTTGTTTAAATAATTTAAGTAAATAAAAAAATAGTAGAATAATTTCTATTTAGTATAATTTATAATTTTTATAAGTCTAGTACAGGCTTATAATTGTAATTGTCTGATATTTGTAAATTGCAAGTTTTATGTTTGACACAGATTTAAAATTATGACTATTTGATTTTTTGTAAATTGCAAGTTTTACACTTTCTTTTTTTTTATTTATCTCCTTTTCTCTTTTATTTATTGTTTTGTATCTTTTATTATTTATTACTATATCTCTGTTTTTTTTTTATATATAAAATTTTTTTTTTGTTTTTTTGCTTTCTTATAAGAAGATATCATCAGATTGATAGTATCTTATTGTAGGGTAAGCAGTCAGATAAGCAGTCTACTTCTGTTTGAAGTAGTGTAGCAGATTGCACTTAGGTACCAATAAGTTGAGTAGATAATACTAACCTTAAATATTAGAAAAATTCTCTGTAATCTGTATAGTATTAAGAATTCTAGCATAACTACTTAAGTTAAAAAAAAATTGTTGTTTAAGATTTTTATTATATTCTTAAACATTATAAATGCAAATTATAAAATTTAAAAAAAAAATATTAAAATACTAGAAATTAAAAAAAAACAAATGAGGAGTATGATGACCTAGTGAAGTGAATAGGTTGTCAACTCTTAAATGGCAGATCTAAGATTCAATTCTCACAGATAACAAATTTTGAAAATTATATCTGTGTTATGATAACTGTCTCTTGCTGATTAGTTGGGTTTTGGGCATCTATAATCTTAGGTATACCAAGTCAGAGCCCACCTGATATTGGAAGCTCAGGGCATCTATATAAAGTGTAATATTACACATATATAGAAGAATGTAAAAACTGATATCATATAAGGCTTCGGTGCAAATCTGTGATAAGACCACTAGGTGTAGAAGGCTAAGAAACCAAGAAAACAGAAACCTACTTGGAAATCCTGAGTAAAGAGGTAGCACAAACTTTTAATAATACTATTGGATTGATGGAAGCACATAAAACACCTTTATAGGAACTGTCAGACAAACCAGATGACAAGATATGTAGAGAAGCACATGACCAACCAGGCTGCCAGAATCGCCAAAGGAAAAGGATACATAAGTATATCATATCAGACTATCTAGATTGGAAGTCTAAAGAGTCAGTTAGTTCTGAGTTGTAGCTAGCAAAAGATAATGAAAAAGAAGTTGAAAAGATAAGTACTAGGGTTTGGGTGAACTTTACAAGGGTAATAGCAGTTTAAGGAATAATTCTGATTGCAAGTATTGGCCATGACTATAGTGTCAAACCAGGTTAGTGATAAAAGAAAATACGACTCACTCTGGTAGGTTTATCTTGAGAATAAAAATAGTCTAAGGATTATAGTCCTATGATTAAAAGTGAATAGATCTAGGTTTGTGATCTGGTGAAATTAATACTAGGTTAAATCAGAGGGTTTAAATAAAACATCTAAGCAGGGGTGTTAGGTATGGCAACTGGTGAAAAACCTTTTAGCAGACTTCTTAAATAGGTAATATAGAAAAGTTATATATATAGCCAGTTGTACACTCATCTGATAGTTTATTATAGATACATCTATATAAAACATATATCCAATATAAGTATTAATAAAAAGCTAGGACCAAAGAGGTCACCTTAATACTAAAAAAAAAAATAAATAAATAAATAAATGATTTACAGATATTGAAATAAGAGAATCTTAAAAATATATAGTTTGAAAAGTTGGTTGCAAATTGTTATAATAGTAGAAAAATATGGTTAAGTAAAAGTTTGAATTATTAAAATAAATAAAATATAACTATATATTGTAATAATAAAAGAAATAAGAGTTTGTGATATTAAAGAAATTTGTTATAACAAGAATTATAATAGCAAATATTTATATTAGTAAAAGTTCTTTCAAATAGGTTAATAGAATTTATATAAAATTTAATATTATATTTTATAACAATATTATTAATAAAAGATATTAGAAAAATATAAGATTATTTGATTTAGATTTCTTAAAAAAATAATATAAAATAGAATGTAGTGATTTAATAAAGTAAAAAGGTTGTTAACTCCTAAGTGGCAGATTTAGAGTTCAAATTTTACAAATAATGAATTTTGAAAATTATATCAATGTTATAGTAACTAACTCTGTTGATCAGTTGGATTAGTATATCTATAACCTTCAATTATACTATCTTAAATAAGAGCTTAAAACATCTATACAAAATGTAATATTATATATACATAAAAGAATATTATAACCAATATTGCATAAGACTTTAATGCAAATCTACAATAAGACTATTAGATACAGAAAGTAAAAAAACTGTAGAATCAGAAGCCTACTTGTAAATTCTAAGTAAGAAAATAGCACAAACCTTTATCAGTACTGTTGGACTAATAAAAATCCATAAAACATTTTTAATAAAAATAGGCAGATAAACCAGATAACAAGATATATAAAAGAGCATATAACTAACTAGGTTGCTAAAATTACTAAAAAAAAAAGATACTAGGATATATTATATTAAGTTATCTGGATTAAAAATTTGTAGAGTCCTGTTAGTTCTTAGCTGTAGTTAGTAAAAGATAATAATAAAGATATCAAAAAGATAGATACTGATATTTGAGTAAACTTTATAAGAATATAACTATTTAATAGTTAAAGCTAATTGCAAATACTAGTTTAGACCAAAGTGATAATAGTTTAGTTGTAAATATAGAATACAAAAGGCTTTAGTAAGTTTAGTACAAAATTAAATATAACTTAGTAACTATAATATATTTTCACTATTTACTAAGATTATTAGTAAAATAGAATAAATACAGAATCTAGAGTATTTAAATAAAAGATCTACAAATAGGTTCTAAATATAGCAACTAGCATAGAACCTTTAAACAGACTACTTAAATTAGACAATGACTAAAGTTATACAAGTAGCTAGTTGTACACTCTTTTTATAATTGCTTTTGTGTTTGTTATACAACAGATTGTAACTAATATATATTATCAATAAAATTCTGATTACAAGTATTTATCTTAAAATTAAAAAAAAAAGATAAGATAATATTTAAAAAAGTTAAAGTATTTTTTGTAAAGTCAATTACTATATAATTGACTTGTATAGCTACAAATAAATACTATAGTTTGTTTTGTATATTGAGTCTAATTATTATTAATCTGGTTCTTTATATAAATAACTTTATTATCTGTTTATATTATTTTTTTTAAAAATAGTTTACTAAATATAAAAAACATCATTATCTTAGAAATAATAACTGCATTTATAGATTTTATAAAAAAAAAAAACTTGATTTATACAAAAAAACTATATATTAGTTATAATTAAGTTTTTATAATTAAAGTTTTTAAAATAACTACAAAATTGCATTTATTTTATTTTATAATTACTAATATATACTAAAATTAATTTTTTTAAAGACAGTTTATAATGAAAATTAAGTTTAAAAATAAATATTTAAAATTTTACAAATGATAATATAATGGTTAGATTAATATCTTTTAAGCAATAACTCTAGAATTCAAATCTTATTAGTAGCAAAATTTTAAAAAATGATCTTAATTTGGTAACTTAAAAAGAATATATAAAATTATAACTTTGTAATTTTGATTATACTAAGACTAATTTTGAAAATATATAATATCATATAAGGAAGATAACATTTAAAAGCTTATTATAGCCTTCTAAAAAAACATTAATTGATTATGTTCTATATTCTCAAAGTCAATTATTTGACAATTATAAGTTTTAAAATAATTAATAATATAATTATATAAATCTTACATATTTTATAAACTCTTGCATATTTTTATGCACTTTTTGCATTATTATGCATATTTATACATGACTATGCATAATAATACAAGAGATATATAAAAATATACAAGAGGTTTATAAAATATATAAGATTTATATAATTATATTATTAACTAGATTAATGCATAGCATTGTGTATCTGAAGCACATAATCATCATATTGTGTAATTGCATGTTTTTGTTATACTAAAGTACAAATATAGACACACATGCAAACAGACAAGAATTTTTAAAATTACATTTTTGATGCATTAATAATTAATTAATCAATAACATAACTATTGATGCATCAAAAATGCAACTTCTGTATTATTATACATAATCATTAAATGTCCTCTGCTATGCTTTGAACAATTATTTTAAAACTTATAATTGTCAAATAATTGACTTTGAAGGTTGAGACATAATCAATTAATATTTTTCTAGAAGGCTATAATGAGCTCTTAAATATCAGCTCTCTAAATAAATTCAAAAAATATAAACTGTAATAAAAAACCAGATGCTGGCAACTTGAATAAGATATTTGGATTATAATTCTGTAATTATAAAGATATTAAAACTACTTTGAAAGTATTCAATATTATATAAATAAATCTAAAAAGTATATACTAAATAAGAAGTTTTGTATAAAAATTCTAAATAAAGAAATAATACAATTTTTAATGATATTATTTGTAAAAATTTTAATTTGAAGAAAAAAACTTAAAACTGATAACCTGTATAGGCAAGAACTTCTAAATAAAAAAATTTACTAATCTGACTATCAGTTAATTTAAATATAAAATTACATTATACAAAGCTAACTAAATTAGTAGTATAAGAAAACTTGCAAAAATATATAAAATACTAATGAGATTGTAAAAAAGAATACTGAATTGTATGAAATTTACAAGAGTATAGCAGTTTAATAATTAATTCTAATAACAAATATTGGTCTTAATTATAGCAAAATATTAAATCAGTTAAAAATTGAAACAACAAAGACTTTAGTAAGTTTAGTATAAAGTTAAAAGTTTTTTATATAAGTATATTGCTTTAAAAACTTAAAAATTATGATATATTTGCATTAGTAAAAACTGAGGTAGTTAGTAAAATAGATAAATAAATAAATACAAGAATCAAAATATTTAAATAAAACTAGTATAAAACCTTTAGCTGAATTACTTAAATTAAATAGTAACTAAGATTATATAAATAGTTAGTTGTAAGAGATGTGGTGACTTAGTAAAGTGGTCAGGTTGTTAACCCACAAGTGGCAGGTCCAGAGTTCAAATTCTAGTATCAATGAAAAATTTAAAAATCTTCTTTGTATTATAGTTAACTGTTTCTTGCAATTGGTTGGGATAAGATACCTGTTACCTATATCACACTAGCATAACTAGCAGGTTATATGGCATTTGTGTAACAGTCACATGACATTGTCCTTTAGGACAAGGTCTGTGGTTACACAAAGAAATGCAAACTGGTACCAAACAGTGCAAATCTATAATAAGTTCTCATGACCATATAAATCATAGGAACCAAAAAAAGAAAGATTAAAGCCTACTTGGAAGATCCGAGTAGAGAGGTAACCTGAACTTTTAACAATGCTACTATAAAGACTAGACCTATGAAACAGAGCTAGAACTTGTAAAACTAAGCAAATGTACTGGTCTTTAAGAAGAGACCAGATAAATCAACCAGACTACCAGAATTGCTAGATTTTAAAAGAAAAGATTACATGCTAGCAAATATGTAAACCAATGATGTATGGTTTCGACCTGCCTTTTCAGGCTATCTGGTTTGACAGCTTGGTAAAACTTGAATTAAATACCAAAGTAGTAGAGATATGTTGTGAAGTTAGTACTAGGATTGGGATAAACTCTACAAGAGTATAGTAGTTTAATGATATGCTCTGACTGTCAGTATTGGTTTTGACCATAGTGATATCAGATTAGCTGTAAGAATGAGATACAGAAGATTCTAGAAGGTTTAGTACAAGGTCAAAGGTTCTCTATATAAGTGAACTGCTTTAAAGACATAGTAATCATAATATATTTTTACCAACATCAGCTAGAGTTATTAGTAGGCAGAGGTAGGTGGGTAAATACAGAAACAAAGTGGTTAAATAGGAAACCTACAAGCAAGTTCCAGGTATAACAGCTAGTATAGAACCTTCAGACAGATTACTTAAATTAGACAATGACTAAAGTTATACAAGTGACTAGTTGTTCACTTTTTTCATGATTGCCTCTTGTGATTGTAAAGCATCCATTAACCAAATATACTATCAATAAAATCCTGGGTCGCAAGTACTTATCTTAATATTTTTTTTTAAAAAAAAAAGTAGTTAGTTGTATATTCTTCTTATGATTACTATCTGTAACTGTTGTAATATAATTACAAAGCTAAAACATATTATTAATAAATCCTAGATCATAAGTATTTATCTTAATATTAAAAAAAAATAATTAATTATTTGTAAAAATAATAGAAATTTATATTACGTATTAATAGTTTTTTATATAATGTCTTTTAAAATGTTGTTTAATAGTACTAATATTATTTCTTATTCTATATACTCCTTGTTTAGTATTAGTATATAGGCTACAATAAATAAATTGCTTGTCTTAAAATAGGTTAAAATAACTTTAAAAAAGATATATATTTTTGTGTTATTTTGAAAATTATTTAAACTATTTTTCTGTGTTTTTACTATCAATATCAGAATTATGTTGGTTGTTAAAAAATTCTTATTTGAAAAAGAAATCATATTGTAAATAGATCCAAAATAGTATAAGCATTCAAAAAATATTACTATTTAAAAACAATATAATATAAAAGTTTTCTGAAAGTTGGAATTTTTTGTAAAAACATTGTTTTTTATACTAATAAAATATAACAAATTTATACTAATAATAAATAACAAAACCATTATGTAATAGTTAAACTAATATCAAGTTTTTAACAAATAAATTGTTAAAAAAAAATTGTCTTAATTATTTAATTTAATGTAATTATATTACAATTTTATTAAGTACTAATAAAATAAAATTCTATTAAAGGTTTAAGAAACAATTATCATTATATTGAGTAAACTGAAGCAATTTAGACTGATAATATTATAATCTTATGTACAGATTCCATATGTTCACTTAATTTTATGATGATAATGACAATTAACCTTATTCGTTTTGTTATCAGATTTTGTTTATCCTTTTATACTTCAATTCACATTACTGTTATTGTGAATTGAGATGAAAAAACATCATTAAACAAGAATTCTAGACTAACAACTTTATAGTCTGATGTAGTGATGGGAAAAAAACTAGAATAAAAGCAACAATTGTAACGCTTTTACCAATTTTGATTTTAACATTCACTAATAGAAGTACATTCATCCATCAGAGTACTTTATATTATTGATCGTCTAATTATTGAATTTTAACGCAGGGCTACCTGAAAGAAAAATCCAATTTAAATCATTGTCGTTTGAAAGTACCATTCGCGAGAAAAATTTTATTGAAAGTTAAAGGCGAAAGTACAATTACAAAACATTTACTTTATCATTTATAATTCAAATTTTATTGAAGTTGCAATGCGTTTATATGAAATGTACCAATCGGGCACTTTATATTATTTAGAGCAGGGCTACCTTAAAAAGAAAACTTGCCATTTAAAAGTAAAAATTTATTAAAAACTGGAGTAAAAGTTTAAGCAACCAATCGGAGTATCTAATATGATTAAAGCAGGGCCCATCTGAAACGGAAAGTATCTAATTTTAAAATTACTGCCATTTATAAGTTTCGTTCATGATTCATATTTATTAAATTATATTCTGTGTCAAAAATGAAACTTGGCTTATACTATGTGATTGTTTGAACTGGTTTTGGACCAGTTTTGAACAGTCCTTAAAAGTCCCGGACCCGATCCAAACCGTCCATTGTGGACTAGACTACTTAACATCCCTAATGCCCAAGGCACGATAAATAGGGTATGCCCGAAAATTTACCGTGCCTCCTACCCTAATGCAAACCCATTTGACATGCCATTCAATCAACAATCAACAAACAATCGACAAACAAAAACAATCGACAATATTTTGGTCGAATGGTGTGTTGAATGGAGCTGAATGGTGTCATTCGACGTGTCGGATTTTTTTAGATTTTGACCAGTGATCGTTCTATAAAAAGCTTGGTAGTGACATTTATGCAGTATGTCACAGTCATGTTTTGTAGATTTAAAGATAACATATAAACAACATATAGCCCAATAATTTTGTCAATTAAAATCATGTATTTACATGCTATAAATCTCATGCTACTGCATCGTTAAAAAAAGATTTAGCGAAGTAATAAATTTAACTACACATTTTTTCAGGAGTTGAAATATTATGATACTTGACAGCAAAAAAAGAAAAAGGTTGTGATGGTAGAAAAAACCAATCAGATAAAAAGAATAAAGATTAATTTCATTTGTTCATCAAAGTTATACCAAACAAAATATTTTATGCAATGCAACTAAATATATTTTACGCGAAGCTAACACACGCTTTAGAAACGTGAGTTTTGTATAACGATAGAATTTTTTACCGTTTACACTACATAGTGAATGAATATAGTAAGATGTTCAAATATATAAAGGTCAATATGAAGTAAAATTAAATAAAATTTTTGAGAGTTTTCAAGTTTTGTTTAACACATATAGTAAACAAATAAAAAAGGTAACCAATCGCTGAAATTTGTTTACCAATAAAAAATACAGTATCGGTATTGGTGAATATTATTAAAGGAACTTTATAAGATGAAGGACGATAAAATTTAAGTGAATTCTGGGTTTCAAGTTCGTGTAATTATCACGTGGATTAGAAGTCCGATAAGTTTTCGAACACAATATTACGAAAAAATAACATTTATAATAATAAATAACAAGTTCAATGAAAGTGATAAGGTATCAATGGTACGATATCTGAAAATAGCAACATAACGATAAGAGTGAACCCAAATAGGAAGACACAGTCAGCTAGTCACATAAATTAAACAGGTAAGGCATTCAATAATTAGTTTTATAGGTACTTTTATAATTTATGCATATTTATACATTTCTTGGGTATTTCATTGTTAATAAAATTTGTATAAGAAGTACGTACGTACATACATAAGTAACGGTGCTCTTTCAGTCATAAGGCGAATATTTGAAATATTAAAATATAATGATAGTAATGATGCTTGGAGCATAACTTTAATGCATTGATGCCAAGGATGTGTCCCCGCTAAAGTTTGTCAACAATGAATGCATATATTTTTAATGCATAATCGATATGTAACGCACATTAAAAAATAGTAAACATATGATAGGAATGAATTTTGGGATTTGTATTACGTACGTAAGCAGTTCTAGACAGTTTCACCATATATGTTGTCAATCTCTTCTTAAATGAAAAAGATTTTCAGATAGCGAATATCCATAATATATACAAGTAAATCAACAAAATGACTGATTTATTGATCATTTTACAGGATGACAGAATTTATCCGAGTAAATGTACGATCCAAATTACGATTGAAGTCAGTAATACACCTTACTAAAAGAAACACATATCATTTTGTTTTTTCCTAAATTTGGTAATATCGTGATACCTAAACCTTGATTCTTCTTTGAAATGACGATAATCGATTTTTATACTTTGTATTATCGTAAGGACCAGTCGGTTTGAAGCTAATGAAATAATACAGCATAATTAACATAATTCAGTAATTTCAAGAATGACCCAGATACTTCCGAAAATGCATTTAACTGTTGCATGTGGATCAGTTCAACACTACATTGGTAAGTTTATTAATAAAAGAAATAAAGAATGTACATTTACAAGACAGTACGCACATAATTAGTATGTATTTGCCATAATTAACGTAATTACACATATATGCTAAGATATGCTAAGATATGCTAAGTTTACCTCCATTTTCCTGCAGTCCCTATTGCTGTATTGACACAAGTACATATATCTAATCGATGATGTGCTGCAACGAATAACAATTTATGCATTCGTAGGGTATGTATTATTATCTTTGAGATTAACGTCAAAGAGTCGAATGATGTACAGTACGTATGCAATAACTTGCTGTATGGTAAGATGTCGTATATTCGTACATGCGTATTTTAATTGCAATAATTATGCTTAAGGTTTTATTCCTATACACAAGTTTACTTATATTGAAGAAACAAAGAATTTCCTTATATAGCAAAATTTGAAATTCATATAAAACTTTTTGTTCATTATTCGTCACACGACACATTGTAATTAGGGAATGTACACACGCTGTAACGCATATATATATATGCATGTAACGCATATATGTATATACATACAAAGAACACATGCCTTATGATCACGGTAAATAATTAGGTGTGCGTAAAAAATTAATAATCAGATTTAAATTTTCATTTCGCATATAATGTGGCGTTGCGGAACACGTAGCATCCGTAGCTTCCGTATCTTTTTTTTTTTGGGCTATTTTTGAATCGCTCCATTCGGTCATCCACTATCTAACTATCTATAGTGACACCCATTGTGACACGAAACGAATGAAAATCTGAATTTCAGGGTCTTGATTTTGGAGGGAAAAGAATATAAAGTTCAGGAGTAAATAAATGAATAAATTACATTTAATATATAGTTAGAATAAATTTGATAATATACGTATTACCATTGATATACACTGATATACTTTATACTTTTATATATATATATATATTTTATATAATGTTTTATAGTAATATTCGCCATTATCAAAACTAAATAATAGGTAACCATAGTTTAGCTACGAATAGCATATTGTGATCGGAAAATTAAATAATTTGGAATAAGTACCAACATAAGCTCAAATATAAATAAAATTTATTAGCATATTTCCACTATCTTGACAACTATAAAACATACATATCATAATTATTCAACCATTGATAACATATATATATATATATTGTGAATAAATAAAAAAAATCAAATTTAAAAATTACAGCAATTGATTGATTTGTTCCAAGATAATGTCTATCGTATAAGTTTATGATGAAATCTGTTGTGTTACACCCGGTCACACACTATCAAGAACTTTTATCATTATTATACTGATTTAAAAAAAAAAAAAAGGGAAAATATTAGTGCCTAATTACTATTTATAAAAAGCCTTGAAGGTATTTTTTCATTGAATTTTTCAAGTGCGCTCCTATCAATATTTCAAAAAAATAATATCGATATCGATATCAAAAAAAAAACAAAAAAAAAAAAAACAAATTTCATTTGATTTTAAATAAAATTTTAATTACCCAAATAAGTTAAACAATTTTCTTTAGTGGTTAGCGAAGATTTTCGTACGTACGAAAAACAAAGCGTGCGCACAACTGTAACATTTCATTACACTACAGAATTATTCAGGAGCTTTGCTTAATTTTTATTTGCATCTCATTAATTTCGGTTTGGTTTGACAAGAGTTTCCCCGTTTTTTCATATAAAGGTTTGTTACATTTATCTTTTTATTCTTGCAGGTTTTTATTGTGGTTCGGTTGTTCACATTTTTTAACACTCCTCCTTTTTTATTTCCTTCCTTCATTTAAAATCAAGATTAAAAAAAAAAATAAAAATAAAAAAAGAAAAAAAAAACCTCTTTTATCAATTTTAAAGAAATTTGAGGTTTAAGACATAATTCGTTTTTTAAACAATGTCTTCTACTTTATCTTCTCCAACTGCTTCAACATATTCGGGTAGCTTTTTTGGCAGTACTGCAAAAAATCGTCCTCCCGCAAACGCATACATTAAATCTCATAAAAGTGTTTCTTTCTCTTATGCTGGCGACAATACTTCTTTTCAACAAGGAATACTAGGTGATTCTGATAGTTATTTAGTCGGTACTTTACACTTAAATTATGGAAAACAATATCAAGTTAGAGATATTACCCTTAATCTCAAAGGCACTGAAAAAACTACTTGGTATCGAGCTCAAGCTAGAACAAAAGCTCTTTATACTGGTGAACAAATCGTTGTTGATCATTCTCAAGAAATTTGGAGATCTAATGATAAAGAAGTTTTAAATTTAGATGTTCCATTTAAAATTAAACTTCCTTATAATTTACCTGAAACTATTATTACTGAAATTGGTACTGTTAGTTATATTCTTCGTGCTACTATTCATCGTAAAGGTGGTTTAATGTCTTCTTCAACTCAAATTGTTGAAATTGAATGTCCTCTAAAAAGAACTTTAACTTCAGACAATTCAAATAATGCTTTATATAAATTACGTGGTGAATCAAAAAGTGGTGTAGATTACTCTTTTAATTTACCTGCAAATAAGAGTTTTAACCTTGGTACTTATGTCACTATCCCCATAAGAATGAGATTCTTACGTCCTGGTGTTAGTGTTGAAAGAATTGAAGTTGCTTTAAAAAGTTGTATGGATTTTAGATGTAGTAATCCAAATGAAACTCGTCATGTTAAAGAAAATGTTGTCTCTTTGGTTATTCCACGTCAAGAAATTAGAACTCAAAATATGGATGGTGAATACGCTCATACTATCAACTTATTTATTCCACGTAGCATTCAACCTACCTATTCTGGTCGTTTTATCAGTATCACCCATCAATTTTGTGTAAAATTTTGTTTATGGGGTGCAAACGAAGATTTTCAAGTTGAAGAAAGTGTAAGAGTCGCTAATATTCAAGAGAAATCAAATAATGATCAAGAGAAACCTATACAGAGACATATTCCTTCTCCAGAACAACCTTCTCCACAACTCATTCCACAACATCTTAACAGACCACAACATCAGCCTACTGCTATGGTTATACCTTCCTCTGATGTTCGCCCTGTTTATCCTGTTCATCCTGTTCACCCCGTTCATCCTGTTCACCACGTTCATCCTGAGGTATACCCAACTTATGCCGAAGGATATTATCCTGCTTATGATCCTGATGAAGTTGGTACCGCTGTATACTTAGATTATCAAAATGATTATAATTATAAATTAAACCTGCATAATCCTCCACAAACTCATACTATTGAAGCTACTCCATATGTTCATAATACTAATAATGCAAAAGAAGGCCTTGATGGTTATGGTGAATTATACCCTCAGGGTTTCGCTTTAAATTCTAATGACCTTTGGTATAGACAACAATTAGCTGCCATTCACCATCAACAACAATTATATAATAAAAAAAGTCAAAGTCCTGTTCCTGTTATAAGACCTGCTCCTCCTCCTACAAGTCACTCTCGTCATACTTCAAATGCTTCGCATCTTAATGCAACTAATATGAATGATAGCGTGCTACCTCCTTCTCCTTCTATATCTCCTTCGAGATTTAATGCCAATAACAATTCATCAAAGTTACCTCCTTACGCCACACCTGAACAGGTTTACGTTCAACATTCCCCGAAAATGGGTGAAAATCATCTAACTCAACAACAAAAGATGAATTTGGCAAATAGAAGAGAGAATAGATTGGAAATAAACACTACTTTGACACCCCGTGAATCCTCTCCACCTTCTTATAAGGAACGTTTAACCCCTACGCCTGAAGATGTTTACACGAGCAATTATGTATGAAGTGTATATTTCTTCCTGTGAATTTTTTGTACAAAGAAAAAAAAACTTTTTTTTTTTTACTCTTAAGGGAATCAAGGCACGTTATCTATATGTATTTAACTTTTTGACGCGTGGGTAGTTTAAATCACGTGAAACGTGACTTTTCAACATGTTATTCCTGCATCGTTATATAATCTAAATTTATAAAAAGAAAAAAAAAAGTTGTAAATAGTTTTTTTTTTTTGTTTCACTGTTTTTGTATTTCATTTTACTTTATATATAACATTCATCATTTTTTTTCTTGCTATATATTATATGAAGGTGCACGTCCTAAATTTCTGTTCATTATAAATTTTATAAACGTGTGTACTTTACTGAACTATTGTTTTTTCTCTTATTTTTTTTTTATTGAAATATGTAACATCGAATAATATCATATTGACTTTATGATCACTAGATGACTTGATGTTTCAATAAAGTATTTTTTTTTACCTATACAAATTTCTTTTTTTGATCATAATTTAGTAATAATTGTTTGTGACATTATTATTAATTTAATCGAATAACTTAAAACTTCAATATTATCGTTATTAAATTTAGTTTCATTAACATTCATCGACTCAGTAACCACGCTCATTTGATATCTTATAATAGGTCTTCACATGACTTTAGGTGAAATGTATCGAAACTTTAAATAATCAAATACGCGTGCATTAACAGTCAGGTTTCGTAAAAATTTAAAGATTGTTGCTTGGTCATTTTGTGTTTTAGTGAGAATTTGCAATTAAAGAAAGAAATAATCTACTTGTCGCCGGCGGTGACAGTATTTGGAGTTATATTTAGGGTTAGAAAGGGTCATAATATATAGTAATATTGTGTCATGAATATTTATTTTTTTTAAGACACGGAAGTTTGTTTCACAGACATAATTTTGATTTGAAATGTTCGAGGATTTTGAATTGTGCAATTTGATTGGCTTAGATCTGTTACCACCGGCGACAAATAGACTCTCCCTTAAAAAAAAAAAACTAAATTAATATATAACTAATTCTTTCTAAATGCAAGTTAATAAGTTAAAAAAATATCTTACACTGAAAAACATGTAATTAAATGAATCAATTTAATTGGTTAATACAATACCTTGCATTTAGAAAGAATAATTATATATATTGGTTAAAAAATTATTGCTTTTATAAATAAAAAACTTGAATTAATTTTATAAGTTTTAATAAGAAACTAGACTAATTAGTTGCACTTAAAAGAAGTTGATTGTATTATATATATTATATTATTTTTTAGTTTAGATTAATATATATATGATATTAATAATAATATAAATTTTTAAAAATTTTTTTAATGAAGTTACTCTTGGTTTTATTTTCTTTGAAATAAAGTGTATTATTAATAAACAATATAAAAAACTCTTTTTTATATATTGTTAAAATAAACAAAAATAAAAATATAATAAAAAAGACAATATAGAGGCTGATACTAAACATAAATAAAGGTGGTTTTAAGTCAACATGCACATAGTACACAACAAAAAGATAATAAAAAAAAACTAAAATAAATAAAACAAGTTAAAAAAAAGCAGCAAGTCAAAATAATATTGACAAAAAAAACTTTTCTAAACTACTAAGAAAGGTTTTCTTATATAATTTTTTAAAGAAAATTTTAGTAAGCATAACTATGTATAATATAATAATTATTAGAAAACCAATTTATAAAATTAGAAGATGGTGATTCTAGTATAGTAGTTGGGTTGTCATCCTTCAAGTAGCAGGTCTAAGGTTCAAATCTCACCTATGATAAAATTTGTTAATTAATCTGTATTACAGAAACTGTCTTCTGTTAATCAGTTGGTCTTATGTGAATGTAATCCAGGTATACCAAGTTAGGTCCTACTTGTTATTGAAAGCTCAGAGCATTTATGCAAAATGTAACATTATACATATATAAAAAAATGTCAATAACTAGCATTATATAAAACTTTGATGCAAATTCAAGATAAAACCATTAGATGCAGAAGACTAAGAAACTAAAGAAACAGAATTTTATTTAGAAATTCTTAAGTAAAGAGATAGAACAAACTTTCAATAATGTTATTGAACTAATAAAAGTTCACAAAATATCGTTATAGGAATAGATTAAATAACAAAGATATGTAAAAAAATATATAACTAACCAGATTATCAGAATTACTAGAAGAAAAGAATACTAAAATATATTATACTAGGTTATCTGAATTAGAAGTTTGAAGAGTCTGTCAGTTCTGAGTTGCAGTTAGTAAAGAATAATGAAAATATTAAAAAGATAACTTTTAGAATTTGTGTAAACTTTACAAAAATAGAAATAATGTAATATAGCAGTTTAAGATTAGCCCTAATTGCAAGTATTAGATAGCTATAATGTGTTATATAAAACTAGGTTAGCTATATATAAAATATAAAAAAATTTAGTAATAATGTTTCTGAAGATACAAATAAGTATTTAAACCTTTTTAATTGGCATATATATTAGAGAATTACAGATATAGCAGCTAGTATAGAACTATTAGCAAACTACTTAAATTAAATACCAAAAGTATATATGTGACTAATTATACTTTCAAATATAAAGATAACTTTTTTGAGGCCTTGGCTATAAGTTTCTATATTCTAATTACTAAATAAAAAATCCCAACTTCAAAAGAGATTAGTTTAATAAAAAAAATAAAAAGATAAAAAAAAAATAATTTATAAAATTTAAATAATTTAATTTTTTTTTTTTTTTTTTATCATATAAGCAGTCACACTAGTACTTTATTAAGATTTTGAAATTATATTTGCAACTACATAAATATCCCTAATACCTAAGTCTAGCATCACCCAGCCACCTTAATGGTACCTAAGTGCAACCTGCCGCATTA
>CAJVQA010002441.1:0-21943 GCA_910591915.1 Cetraspora pellucida | reverse complement strand
CTTTAAAAAGTTATATCTTACTGAGTTTTTAATCAAATTTAATAATTTTACTATCATTAAAATCAGAAAGACCTGCTATACAAATTTTTCTTATAAATTAGTATTAGTTTACTTAATATAATTTTTTATAAAATTAAATATAAAAAAATTTTACCATTAAGTTTATATATAATTTCAATATATTACCCTCTACCTTTAAACTGAAATTATTTATATGTAACTTCGGATATAATTCCTCACTTGGTATAACATTAACAGATCCTCCTGTTATTTTAATTAATAAATTACTTAATTAGGCCAGATCATCAAAAGACATGCGGGCGTGCCAAATACACATTTGTTAATTTCTGGTGTTTTTTTAATTTTTTTTTATTAACGTTGCTTATATCTAGCAGCTAATATGACACCATTCGATTCGGCTTGATAAGGCAAATTGAATGATGCTAAAATCGTTCGTTTCCAATTATTGTATTACGAGATACTTTATAAAAACTTCAGTGCGCCACATTACCTCCTGCGCCAGAATACCCGACTCTTCCTTATATAGCGAAAATAAATTAAAATGCAATTTGTAAATTGCTTCATTGAATATATATTGATATATATTTATTGATGTTTAATTTTAAATCCGGTACGTAACTGATTTTTTGGGCGATGCTAAACAGTTAGTTTTTAATTTGGAACTTTGGTTTTTGTGTTCAATAATAGTACAGTCGCTATTGAACTATTGCTAAATAATACGAAACGTGATCTTAAAAATCATGTTAATCCATTAAAAAATGGTTTAATACATGATGTAATTATGATCCGATTGCATAATTTATAATTATATAGTTCAAAAATAAATATTTTAGAAGTGTTTTTTTAGAATAAAAAACAAGGATCATTGACCAACAATGAACCATAAATTGAGTTTTATTAACATAAATGGATTTTTAACCATGCTACCACCCTAAGACCAATGTTACCACCCCAAGACTAATGATATTACCCTCAATATTAACTATCCTAACAACCCCCAACACTATCTAAACCAAAGCCAAAACCAAAACCTGTGGAAATTACTTTAACTAGTAAGAAAACTTTATATTAAATAATTATGTTTTGGTTTGCCACGCCGACAATTCATTTCAACTATTGTTGAGGATAAAACGTATAATAAAAAAAACAGTTAATTATATTAATCTGGGACAGCACTGAATTAATATTTTTATTTTATTTAATTTAGAAAAACGTGAAGAAATACAAGATGGAAAAAAGATAATCGGTACTGTAACTTTGAAGCAAATTTCATTGTTAAAACATAATAGATTCCAAAAATAAATCCAATATTTTTATTTGTATATTGTTGGTGACCTCGTCATTTTTTATTTTTACACGATTGTGTAAATTTGCAAAAATAAAGATGACAAAATTTTAGCCGGGGCGCCTTGGTCAAAAAATATACAAAAAATATTCTCGAGAAGCAAAGCTTCGGATCTCTGACCCATCATATGCAATACAATAAAATAAATTCATGAAATATATATGCAAAAATAAACACAATTACAGTATATATGTAATATCAATCACCAGAACCAAATTTATTATACCACACTTTATTATTAAAGAAAGAACGTAAAAAAAAAGTTTGTACACAAGAAAACAGAAATACAAAAAAACTTAGAATGTTATCCTCTTGCCATTAGAATATGATAAATGAAAATAGGTAAGAGGCTCCTCATATAAACTGTTAACAGCTATATTGAGGATATATAAACGTAAATCGTTATATCGTTATACTTGACAAGAGGACAGCATTCTCAACTCTTCAGCTTCGGCTGCTTTAAATGCACTGGCTGCGAACCTGTCCATAGCAGGATCCACTACAATACCAATAGCGACTCCTCCATGTTTACGAATATATCGTCCAACTACGTTATCGTATAGTTGGACGACTGAGGAATCTAAAATTAATTTTATTTAGTACAGTCGACCCCCATTAGTATCAACCTCGTTAATATCAACCTAAGCCACAAATCAAATTTTTATAAATTTTTATATATCAAAATTCCCTCATATATATCAACTTTAATATAATTTCTCGTTAATATCACTATCAACATAATTTAAAACCAATCCAAATGGGTTGATATAAACGAGGGTAGACTGTAATACTTTATTGTTTAGCTCAATAAATATTCAATATTTTATATAATTCCCAATAGTTTTAATTCTTACATTGGAATAGTTCCTGACCATGCAGATAGCATCGATCCTTCCATCACCAGGTCGGCTATTAATTGAAAGAATAAAAGTGAGTATTGTGTCATAATTATTAACTAAATAAAGAATCACGCCGGAATAGTCAACGGTTAGTGCTTCTATATTAGAATGTATCCTATTCGCCAACTTCCTAGCAGCAACCTTTCTAACGCAGAAAGGCCCCATTTTTCTACAGGAACATCAATAACTGATAGAGAAGAACGTTCAACTGTTAAAGCAGTTGGCCACGAAGAGCTTTCAATTCTCTACCAGATTTCATTGCACTGATGTGGCAGCGTAACTTCGGATACATTATAACTCGGCAAGTACTCTATGAGAAAACTCACCCGGTATGTACGCATTTCATATTGTCTGGATCTTTTTCAACTTCTTCGAAGCCTATTTTTATTAACTCTTTGATGGATAATCTTTCAAACTCAACCGAAGATAAGATGTCATATTGAATACAAACTTTCAAAAAAAATAAAAATAAATAAAAAACACTGGCTTACGCGATTTATGTAACAAATTTCAGTCATAAGAAAGGTCGTTAAAAAAGAATGTGTTAAAAAAGAATTTTTTCAGTAACAAATATATATGTTGTGCCTCAAACTAACGCGTGCCTCAGATCACAGCTGACGCGTAACCTATCAATCGGTCAATAAGCACAAAAAAAATTATATGTATAAAAATTATTGAAGACTGAACGTCAAAAAGAACGGAAGTGCTGAAGAGATAGACTAAATGTAAAAGAATGTTACTGTTGGTTGTAAATTACCACAGCTATTGAAGGTAAGACGATTCCAAAGTGATTCAAAATATAGAATACTACTGGAGTTAAGGCACAAAAATGATTTAAGTAAAGAATGCTACCAGTGAGAAAACGGCGAAGAGAACCAAGAAACCGAGAATAAAAAAGTTCCAAGTAAAAGGTTCTTTAATTTATTTTACTCTTTCGTCAGATGACGTTACGCACCTCACCTGACGATCTGCACTCAGATTGCTATATTTATTCAAATTTCATGTGATATTAGCGAACGACTTGGAGTCGACTTTAAACATGACTCTAATCGACTCGAAAGCAGACTAAACCGAGCTGTTTACATCTCTACTAAATATACATTTTCACTCATACTAACTCCAATCAAGATTTGAAAATGATTCTGATATTAAAAACAAAATTGGAATATGTAGTAGATTATAATGAAACCTGATAAAAAATATTTTTGTAAAATAAATTTATTTTAAATAGCTGTTTTTTGATTTTTTTAAATTTTTTGCATTATCAGGTTTATGATTACATAAGTGCGTGAGAGTGCTAAAGAATGGGCAAAATGCATTTTCTAACTAAAAATTACAGGTTCTCTTTACCAAATAAGGTCGGAAGACATTTTCCACAAATTTATACAACGAAACCTCCATAAATGCACCCTCTATAAGTGCTATAGATGCAAACATTTGAAGACGTATAGTTACGTCCAATTGATGTGTCTTCACGTCAAAAGTGCTATAACGACGTAGGACGCAACAGTTGACGTAGAACGCAATGGTTGATATATGTTAAGACGTATGGTTACGTCTAAGTGACATGTTGTCACGTCCTGACTGATTCTTGCGCGAGATAATATAAATAATTTACTATGACATCAGCATTTCGCGCGAGATTACATCTCTAGCCATAACCTAGTTACAGCAATATAAAAAGTTCCGGCAATAAATAATAGTTACGTCCAGCAAGTTTTTTATGGCCGTTTATATAATTCTGGAACACAGTCGAAAAATCACTTTGTAAATTTTTACCAAATGTTATGGCATAAGTCAAATATGACAGCATGAATCAAATGTTACGGCACACGTCAGATGTTATGGCAAACGTTGGTTATGGCTTTGAGTTACTCAATTGACGTTAAAGTCAGTTATGGCACTAACATATGTCTACTATAAGAAGTGTACACCCTCTCTAATTTCAGACCAAAACATATACATGGTCTTCATAAATGCACGTTTTATTTTGCCCTCTAAGTGCACGTCGTTAAAGTTCGGTCCCAAGAGCGTGCACTTACGGAGGTTTTACTGTAAATAAATTTTGCCTTCATGATCTGAGTAATAAATTATGTAACTTTTAATTTTCATTTTCGCACATACAGTAAATGATCAAAAATTTGATATTTCCTTTTAGGTGTTAGTATAGATATAAATATTCTACGTAATTGACATTGTATCACTGATGCATATGTGCCCAAATAGATAAGTTTTACATTTACAAATAACTTCATTAAGTAAATTTCCAAAATAGATTAATATTACACATTCGCGGAGAAATGTTCAGAATCCTTTATTAAAAGTAATGTTTCTGTTGTCCCCCAAAACATTCATGCTTGTTAAAAATCAAGTATTTAAAAAAGAATCCGTATTGAAAGTCCGAAAATATATAAAATATATGGTTCATAAAAATATGTATTGAAAAGGTTATAAATATAAAAAAATTTAAATGACAAATTTTTGCAAACTAGAAGATATTTTCTCAAAAGTCAGAAAAATAAGCCTTAATTGTTGATTTATGGTCTAAATTTCATCAAAGTATAGAAAATAAATATACATTCATGTTATCTTCGGTTTCATTAATTTGTTAGTGAACATGCTAAATTTCTACTGATTGTTGTCGATGCTTGCTGAATTAGCATTCAGCAAGCTTGAGTAGTTAACAATAACTAGGCACTTAACATGTTTAGCAACCAAATAGCAAACCAGTTTTCTTTTCTTTAGAAGCAACAGTAGCGAATTTATTATCGTCAATAAATTTCGACATTGACATAAATTCTTACGAATTTAATAACCCTTTACAAATTTGTGCACACTTGCGAAGGGTTATTAAAACTGTAAAAACCTACCATCTAAGAAAATTTGCTACTATAATTTTTTGGATGAAAGAAATATATATACTTACTTATCGAAGGTGATTTACATAAGAGCATTCTTTTCCATTCATGCTACAATGCTCGCACGGTTTCTCACCGATTTTACCTCCATCGCATCTTTTTCTCCGGCTTTTGCAAACACCACATGCAATTTTTTTTCTTTTTCTTCCTAGGAACGATAAAGAGTTTTGGGAGCATTTTAGAAATCTGTTATAGTAAAAAGAGAACTTGCTGCCAAATAATTTTCGGAAGAAAGCAATGAGGGCATTGGAATCCCTAAGCTGAGCATTGACATCCCTAAGCTGAGCCTTGACATCCCTAAGCTGAGAAATGAGGTTGGCAATTTCCAGACTTAGTTCTTGAGTTTTTAAGTAAACCTGAAAAAAAAATGAAGAGGCCATATGATTAGTTTTCTGATATCATTCTTGATGATTCTTTGGGAGAAGGGGGAAATACACCAACACGTTACACTCATGACCTAATCCTGCCGTATTCTAATTCTAATACCGATCCTAAATGTCATGCTGTGTCGATAAAGTTAATGCATGCCGTCTTGTGCACATAAGATCATGTGTTGTGATGGATTTAAGAGAAAATTTTTACGTAACGGTAAATTAGTTTCTCATGTGATGTGTAAAATACGATTCGATTCTACTTCTTCGCCGACAATCAGTTTATTTTATAGACAGTGAATTCATAATTCATAGACAAGCTTATTTTACAGACAACGAATTCATAATTCATAGACAAGCTTATTTTACAGACAATTTATTTCATCAACAGCTCTTTCCACTGTCAATTTAATTTCTTATAAGCTCTAACTTAATTCTAACCCTAATCTTAGTAGTTTATCTTTGTCGATGAAATGAGCTATCGATAAGATGAACTTGTTTATAAAAATGAATTGTTGATGAAATAAACTGTCTGTAAAGTAAGCTTGTTTGTGAATTGATTATCTGTGAACTAAGATATCTGTGAAGTGATTGTCTACAAAGTGAGCAGTACCGGTAAAGTATAGAAGTTTTATTAGTATTAGTCGTTTAACTATCCATACTGTGGCTCTACCATCACGGCACTTGAATAGCGAAAAATTAAATTATTGTGTTCAAAGTTACAATTATACGTATGAAATTCTAATTTACCGAAACTTACACAACATTACAGAATCATAGTTAACGTTTATTTGTTACGCCAATCATTGTGCAGCCGATAATTTTATGCGGTGGTATTTATTTATATTTTAAAAATAAATATTACCGCAGAAAATCATCAGCTCTGTTGTATACATAAGCACATCTATGTTGTGTAATATCTGTAGCTTTCACTATATCGGTATATCTTCCCAAGCCGAAAAGATGAAGGGTTATATGACTATTCACCTGGATTTGTTGTTCTGAGAACTGAGATGAAAAGGTCATATTACCAGGTTCCAGATATTTATTTTGTCGGTTCTCCGGAAGAAGTTGAGAAGTTAACCAGGTTGGCTCTTCCGAGAATTGAGGTGAAGAAATCACTTGTTTGACCTCTGGGGGCAACTGAAAAAATGTGAAGAGTTCATATAATCAGTTTCTGATACAGTTAAAAAATTTTTGAATTTGGCCAGTAAATGTTATAATTTACACATAGTGCTCAGATCAAAATTTTATTTATAAGATTTGAAAATCCCATTAGAGCCTTGCGCAATTTACTACGTTTTTAACACACCAGGCCCGCAATTTTGTGAGGTTTTTAAAGTTTTCAAATTTCGGCCCGGCCCGTGCAGGCCTCTAATCCCCATAAAATCGCGAAACCAGTATCCAATCCGAAAATAGGATTTGATCGACATAGTATATTGATATCAACAAACCGAAAAGATGTAGTGGTCATGTTTATTTACTTACTTGATGTACTTGATAAATCTCTGAAAGACCATAAATTCCCTGGTATGGGTCCTGTTGGAGTTGGTTTTCTTCTTGATAGGCTCCTTCTGCGCATCTTGCTGCTTCACCCTCATGTAGGTCTTGTTGGTTCTCCAAGAAAACCTGAAAAAGGGGAGGTTATAAGTACCCAATATCAATCTTTGAGAGATTTTATATGATTATTTACTGGATATTGTTCTTGGAAGTTTAAAAATGAATATGAAGAGCTCATATGATTGGTTTCTTGGCAACGCTCTTGAAACGGTGAAGAATCCATGTATTCTAAGAAAATTCTAAGGAATATAATAAGGTTAAAGAAGTTAATCGTAATTCCTTTGTTTAACAAAAAGATTACATAAATTTATAACAGACTCTGGATTATCGATTTGGTATAAAAAAACAGATTATATATTAGACAATGCGGTTTTCATAACCTGGCCGGGTCAAGTTTTGGAAAATTGTATGTTTTTATAACCGGATCGGTTTTCAGAAAAAAAATTTTTATATATGATATTTAAGAAAAAAAAGCTGGTCGACTGGGCCTATTTAAAAGCTTCATGTTAGGGAAAACAGAGATATTAAATTTATATGCCTTAGGGCAAAAGTGATAAGGAAATGTGACATAACCAGATTATGTACATGTACATTATATTCAATAAATAACCCCTTTCCAAGGTTTTTTTTTTATTTATTTTTGTAATAATAGGCAAACTGTTTTTCTCTGTAATTTTACCGCGTCACGGGGGCATAATGTACACATGGCTAAAATTTTATACTGTAAGTAACTGCCAGTCTAAGTTTGTAACGAAGAGAATCATGGGTTGATAACGATAATGCAAATGTTAAGCGACATGTAACACAAGCGTGACATTTAGTCCGTGAACCACCGTTCCGCTACTAAAGAACATATTGCATTGCAGTAAATCCTTGCTTCAATATTTTTATCGGAGTGTAACATAAACAATATACCAACAATAGTTGTCGGAACATGTGGAGTGTTAAGCGGTAATTCATCGATTAGATGAAAAACTGACGGCATGAGAAAACCGATAGTTACACCAGCCATGGCTAAATTCGAGCTTTTTTATATTAATTTTATTATTGCTGACTAGGGATGTTAAGTAGTTTAACCATCTGGTTAAAAACGTGATATATCAATAGAACTAACTAGTTTAACAAGCTAGTCACTACATTATAAATTCTGACCACTGGTCAGACTACTTAACATCCCTATTGCTGACTTCTTGGAGCTTTTTTATTGTAATACGTATGTACAAAATGGACAAACTTATCTTTAAGTACTTTAGGTCCGTTAATTGGTTGTTATTGTTTTTTTAACTTGACAGACAATCATTGTAACGTTTTACAATTATGTCATTTTCTAATAAGTGCGTGAGAAGAGAAAACCCGAAAACCGATTTAGTGATTTACTATGATTAGTATGCAGGTTTTCACTCTCACGCACTTAAATCTTTATTTTTTGGTACATCAATGGGTTGATAGGAATTTACTTTTATATACATATGGTGCAAGACATCTACACTCAACAGTTACACGAAGTGTTTCAATTTTTCAAATGGCTATAACTTTTTATCTAAGAAGTTTTTAAAAAATCTGACCGGTAACTTTATAGAGCTACATCAGCTCTATAAAGTTACCGGTCAGATTTTTAAAAAACTTAAATAAAAAGTTATAGCCATTTGAAAAATTGAAACACTTCTTGTAACCGTTGAGTATAGCGATAGATGTCGAAAAAAAAAGTATGCAGAGACCGTTGATGTTACACGACTGATCCTTCACCCGCCAGTACATGTTATGATTATAATCAAGCGCCATTTTTATTATAATAAAATAGTGTTGGATTATAATCATAACATGTACTGGCGGAATGATCTGGTATTGTAAAATATGTTGCACACCGGGTGAAGGATCAGTCGTGTAACATCAATGGTCTCTCGTACAAGGTTGGCGGCGAAGACCAAATTCTTAAAATTTATTAAGGTTAGGGTTAGGGTCAAAGTTAGGATCTAGAGGGGAATAGCTTATGTAGTAAACTTGTCTAACGAAACCTTTTTTTTAGAGCTTGGAAAAACCTCTTTGTTATTTATATTGAGAGAATACTAAATATACTTTACAAAACTCGTCTATTATACGTATCAAGAGCTCACTATAACAAAAGTGGACTGTATTTTGAAAGACTTGTCCTTTTCGTTATTTAAATCGTAAGTATATTTTAAACTCTACAGTCTTTTATAGCCTCTATCGAGTTATTAATTAAGTACATAAATGCATATTTGTCTATAAATTCAATTAAAATCGAAGCTTACTACTTTATAATGATCTCTGGACATGACGAGCATGAAATTTTAATTTATATTTGAGTTCGAAAAGTGTGGATTTGGTATGTTCGAACCCAATTTTCCGGAAAATCAGAAGGTCGGAAATCATGTGACTGCGCCCTCGATTGTTAGTAACACTGGGGACTTTTATGCTACATCCTATATCGAAATCATCATAAGATACTGCTATCACATGATTTGGTGAAATTGGTAAAATAAAGGTGAAAATAATTTCACCAGCATCTCTAGTTTAGACGGGAACGATAATCAAAAAAAAAAAAGCCAAATTCGTATTTCTTTGATTTTAAATGCGAAAATGGTAATCGTTTGTTACAAATCTGTCAAAATAAACATACAAATAAAATAAAAATCAATTTAAAATGCCAACAACAATAATAATACAGTTGGCTTAATAAAACAAATAAAATTTGGCCCCGTGTAACGGTTCAATCTAGTGCGGATTCATATCGGCTTTCGCGTACCGCCAGATGATGTAATAAAGAATGTATTCTCGCTTAACACTCTACACGCACCGATTCTGTTTTTGGTAAATTTATGTTACATACGATATTATAACTCCTTTTGCGTTAAAGTAAACAGGCCAATATTTAGCTATGTGGTGCATTGTGCTTACGGAAATACAAAATATCTAAAAATAAAAAAATTCGGACACTGAAAAAGGGTTATATTTATTGAATCCAATGGATACAAACGGATTATTTAACATTCCTTCGTCCCTTTTGCTCCAATCTGTTCTTTTCCATACCAAATTGATAGTTCAAGTAGGATTACAATTTACATATTTGAGCCTATTCTAACCTAAAATACATGGATTCTTCGTATTCTCTATCTCAAGTGCGTTACCAAAAAATTGATCATATAAACTCTTCATATATTCGTACTCCATTTTCAGAGAGCTGTCAACAACGATGTCCCGTAAATACAGTAAATAATTATATGAATCTTCCATTGTTTTCGGGTTTTTTTTTCAAAGGACGATATCAGACACTGATAATGTTATTTCTTATTCCTCCAGCTTTTCTTACAAAACCTATATGAGGGAGACGTTTATCAGGAATGTCAAGTAAGCCAACATCAACAAAGCTTATATCAAGGAACTTATAGTCCTTTGATTTATCAAGGGTATCAAGTAAGAAATAAACATGACTTCTGCATCCTTAAATTTCGTGAATGTATTTGAGACGAGAAGTTTTGAGCAATTAGTGTTCGTCACACCTGAAACTTTGTGGCGCAGAGTTCAAGATCGGGAGCAATCTGGAAAATTAAAAATCTGCACAAGAAATCGCATTTAGTACTTTAATAAGAAGTTTCCTTCAATGATTTTACTATATATTTTGTCCTAATATAAACTCTAATATTAACAATGAACTTTAAAGAATTTGTCTGCGCCACAATGCATTTAATTCTACGAATTCGAATTCAAATTTTATACCTATCTTACTTTTCGGATTGGGTAGGACCTTCCAAAAATACCCGACTGATCCAGTCCATACATGATATGCCTGAATTATGGCATTTGATTTTTTTCTTTTTTAATGTTGGCCAAATCTAAAACTTCTAAATTTTTATGTTGATGTCTTTGGCCATCAAGAATGATAAATTGACTCAAAATTTTTTTTTCAGATTATATGATATGGTTATTCGGAACGAAGCGGAGCATACGTATACGCATGCTCCGAATACTCATTCTATATGATCTGAAAAAATTTTGGATGGTAAATTTAATGATATCAGAAGACTAATCATATCTTTTCATTTTTTTCCAAGACTCAACAAGATCAATATCCAGAATCTAATAATATCACTACTTCATATCCTTCATTTTTTCAACGGGAACCTGATAATCTGACATCTCCATTTCGGTTCTTGGAAGAACAAACCCAGGTAAATAATTATATAACCCCAACCTTTTCGATTTGGAAAGATACTGTATACCAATATAACGAAAGCTACAGATACCATATTCACGTGCTTAAATTCCAAAAGATTAACTGTAGACATAACATTAATGTGCTTATGAACACAAAAAGAGGACTAATGGTTTTCTGCGGTAATATTTATTTTATTTTTTTAAAAATAAATAAATACACAGTAGATATCACCACATAAAATCATCAGCCTGCAGAATAATTGGCATCACAAAATTAACGTTAATTCTAATTCTGACCAATACATGATATAACTTAATTTTCGCCATTCAAATGAACTTTTGTACTTTACACATTACATGGAAAAATTACATGTGCACAACATAACCTTATCAACACAGCATGGCTTTCATTAGGAATAGTTTAAAGTTAGAATATGACAGGATTAAATCATGTGTGCAGTATCGGTGTATTTCACCCTTTCTCTCAAAGAACCATCAAGAACGATATCAGAAAACTGATTATAAATAAACTCTTCATTTTTTTCATTTTTCTTAAAGAACCAAGAACGAAATCAGGAAACTATTTCCATGTTAATTTCCCTTCTTAATGAAAAAGAATCTCAACTTAAGGCTGCCAATGATATCATTAATGAAACCAATGCTGTCATTAATGAAAAAGAATCTCAACTTAAGGATGTTAATGCTATTATTAATGAAAAAAACACTCAACTTAAGGCTGCCAATGCTATCATTAATGAAAAAGACACTCAACTTAAGGCTGCCAATGCTATCATTAATGAAAAAGACACTCAACTTAAGGCTGCCAATGCTATTATTAATGAAAAAGACACTCAGCTAAAGGATGCTCATTACTATCATAAGTTTCTAGAATCTTTACAAAATCCTTCATTCCTAGAGATTAAAAAGAAAAAAAAAAGAAAACCAATTGCATGTGATGCTTGCCGAAGTCGGAGAAGAGGATGCGTTGGAGGTGAAATCGGAAAAGAACCATGCCAATATTGTAGTAAGAATAAAAAGATCCAAAAAGGCTGCTCTTATATGAAAGCACTTTCAATAAGTAAGTGTATGTTTTCTTTTTTACTCACACAAGTTTAATAACATTTCGTAAGTGTGCACAAACCTGCAAAGGATTATTAAACTCGTAAAAAGTGAAATCAATATAGAATAAACTTAGTAATGTTACTGCTGTTATTGCTTTTAAAGAAAATAATGCTGTTTATTATTTGGTTGTCAAACATGTTAAGTGCCTAGTTATTGCTTGCTACTCAGGCTTGCTAAATTTTAATTCAGTAGGTGTCGACAATCAATAGATATTCAGCATGTTTACTGACCAATTAATGAAACTGAAAATAGCATGAATGTATTTATTTTTTATATTTCGATAAATTTAGGTTATCAACCAGCACTGACTTTGAGAAATGAACGAAAATGATGCCCAGTTTGCAAACAATTTTTGTCTTATATCCAATTTAAAATTTCGTTATTATGTTATATATATATTTTTTATCTTTATGACCTTTCAAATGTAAAATCCAAAAATTTTATTATCTTTATGAATTATGTATTTTTATATGTTTCAAACTTTATTATAAATTCCTTTTTATGTATTTGATTTTTATGAATGTTTTGGGGAGACAACGGAAAAATTGCTTTAAACAAAGAATTCTGGACGTTTCGCTGCGAAAGTGTAATATTTATCCTATTTTTGGAAAATTACTTAATTGAGTTTATTCGAATGTAAAATTTATCTCTTTAGGTAACATATATATCAGTAACACAAAGCCAATTGGGATATTAACATTTGTACCAATGTCTAAAAGGAAATATCAAAGAGAGCAATCCGAGTTCGTACGTACGTACGCGCACACGAACATATGAAAGGGAATTAGCCACACAACTTGTTACTCAGATCATGGAGTAAAAATTCTTCATAAATGAATCTATGAAAAAATGCATGCACTTTGCCCATTATTAAGCATTAGAAACACCTTCCAAGGTTTGAATTTCACCAATTTTATGAAATGTGCTATTTGCATATTAGTAACGTACTTTATTTGATCAAGACATATAAACTAGGTCGATGCATCTTAATCTAGATTAGTTGTCAAAATTATGTTTAACCCACAACTCGTGCACAGTATATGGTAACCTCACTGAATTACTTTGACTAAACAAGATGTGTGACTAAAAGTATAGTAGAGATGATAAAGTCCTGTTCTACAGAAGTTCAAGTTTAAAACAGTTCAAAAATTAAGTTCGAATTATATCATGTGCATTCGAGTTCCAAACCTACGCTTTGAACTCATTTTTAATTGGCTCTGCACATACGGGCGTACGTACAAGTTTGTATTATTTGGCGATAATAAATAGTGATACTATTATAGAACAAAAACCAAAGTCCCAACTTGAAAACTATTTGTTTGGGGATGATCACATGGGACACGGGACGTTGGGGTGTACATTGGACACCCCAACGGGGCGTGATGCTAAATAATCACAGAACTAATTTGTAATTCCAGAATTTGACACATGAAACTAGTCATTTTCATGTGGTGTTTATAGTTACCCATGTGAGGATTTTGATCACACCCCTAGTTTTGTCTCAAGTTCTAGGACAACTAATTTAAGATAATTGATTGTTTACATAACAAAATATTTAAATATCAGCACTTTGATAGATAGATTCCTGTTAGGGGCATCGCAGAACATTCGTATTAAGAATTCAAGTTATGTCCACTCAAACCATGAGGAATCACCGATCACCCATTGTGACCTAAAAAGGATTTAATTTGATTGTCAAATGCATACTTATCTAAGTTTGTGACTAATCTGGTTTGGGGTCTGTCCAGAGTTAGACCCGGTTTTTTTTACAAATTAGCGGATCTGTAACGGTAAATAAAGATGTAAGGTTCTGAACTTTTTTTTTGGGAATAAATTAATATATTACTGCACATTTATGAAATTCGGTCACCAAATCCTATTATAGTTACCACATCACGTATTAATCAATCCCCATAAATTTTTGGTTCTCTGATCCACGTTCTACGAAAGGCCATCCTAAATGCATATCTTTGTTTGGACCCAACTAAGATAACATATATTTTTTACTTTCCTAAATGAAATACTTCTTAATACACATTTATTTAATTTTTTACATATGGCTTATGCTTCAAGATTGGATCATTCTCGTGAATATCGAAAATGTACAAAAATGGTTTAGCACAACCCCTTGAATAAATAAACAAATAATACCTTGGACTTGCCTAAGCGAAAAAAAGTTAAATTTGACGAAAAAAGTTAAATTTGAAAACTTAAAAAATTTTTTTAATTAATAATCGGTCGGTTTTTTTTTTCTTAAAAAAAAAAAAATTATAAAATATCTATAATAAAATACAGTTGAGGATGCCGAATATATTGTGACAATGTCGAATAGTTTATTTCTATAACAACTGATAACGGGATAACGTTAATGGATAGTGATGCTTTAAAATTTTATCTTTTTTGAGTTTACATTTCCAAGATTATGTGATTAAAATAGTAAAATAAGATTGTCAAAATTTTGCAAAACGTAATAATCAAATACAACTATAATAATTTTTTATGGATTATTATTAGAAATTGGCCTAACTTATGATTGATTGAGTTGCAGGTGAACGAAAGTTTCTAATTCTAATGATTTATATAAAAAATTTTTAAATTCATCGTAATCATAATTGTAATAATTAGAATTTATAGTATCTTTTCTGATTTTTTACCAGTGTACTAAAGCAGATTAACGTTAGTTCATTTCTAGTTTTTTTTTTCATTTCTGATTTTTTTTTAGTTTACACGTTACACTGTTCCATTTTGATCTTTAATTGATGCTTGTATACATATTATAGATATTTTATTTTTTCAAGCAGGTTTATTTAACTGAATAATGCGATCGGTGTACTTCAATGGTAAGATTAATGTATATACAAGTAACGGTATAATTAATTGATTATATCCAACGCTAAAACTTAGGGAAGTTAATAGCAAACAAAAATTATTTACAATCATTAATTAATTTTAATACATGGGCTTGGTGCTGAGAAAAAGGATGAAATTGATAATAAAAAAAGAAGGTTCGCAGAAAATTGGGTTTAATATTATAAATTCTATAATAAATTATAAAAAGAAATAAAAACTTTAAAGAATTATACAACAAAATTTTATTAAGATATCAGCCTTTATTCCTTAAGTAAAAATGTTTCTAGACTAATTTTGGGTTAGTCAAAATTTTTTTTTAAAAAAAAAAAAAAATTTGGCAATTTTGTCCCTCTTAAACACCTAGCCAATATACCTGATACTGTTTTTTCTTTAAATTAATTCTATAAGTCCGTAAATTTTATTTAAAGTTTTATTGACTCATCCTACTTTATGAACTACATAATGCATAAGTCTCAGTGGTATGATAAGCATGAAAAACATAAACCCCAAACATTAAATTGAGTTTCGGTTTTTAGCTAGATTATTAACAAAACGTAGTGAAAGTGAACCACATGTTATATGGATTGCCTTTCGTTGCAGGTTACAGGCTAACTTTTAATGTTATATCCCATGATACTATAAAATATTATCGCTATTGATGTATTAAATACGTGGTTGCCATCCGAACTATTCGAAACAGCTCAAACCATATGACAATTAGTATCACAGTTTTAGCATAATAAACTAAGTGATAAAAACTAATGTGATATTAATTATCACATGATTTGGAAATGGTGTAATTAATTTCACCATCATCTCCAGTTTAGATGAAAACTATAATCAAAAAATGTGAAATGGGAAAATGATATAATGTTTGTTGCAATCTGTCAAAAAAGCCCATGTCAAAAAAAAGAAAAGAAATAGCCGACAAATAATTTGTATTCGGTTACACGATTTTAAATTAAAGTTTAAGACGTCTTGCTTTTAAAGTTACTTCTACTAAATATTAAAAAAAAGAACAAAATTGCTCGAATTGGCTTAATAAAAAAATAAGATTTGGCCCGTGTAACTGCGGGTTCATATCGGCTTTCGCGTACCGCCGGATGATGTGATAATGAATGTATTCCCACTTAACACTTCGCACGCACCCGATAGTTGATTTTGGCAAATTTATATGTTACATTTTCGTAGAAGTTGGACAGGCGGTTATTACACAGTATTAAATTTAGCTATGTCGTGCATTGTGCTCGCGAAAATACAAAATATTCCAAAAATCCAGGAAAAAGAAAATTTTAGACGCTAGAAAGGGGGTTATATTTATGGATACAAACAGATTATTTAACAATCCTTTATCCTTTTTGCTTCAATCTGTTCTTTTCCATACCAAATTGATAGTTCAAGTAGGAAAAGCACTACAAATATATATCCAGAGTCCTTTATTAAGTTTATGTCATCTTTCTGTTAAACAAAGGACTACAATTTACTTATTTGAACCTATTATAGTCCTAAAATACTTGGATTCTTCATATTCTCCATCTCAAGTACGTTACCAAAAAATTGATCATATGAACTCTTTATATACTCGTACTTCATTTTTGGAGAGCTGTCAAGAACGATGTCCCGTAAATACAGTAAATAATTATATGAATCTTCCATTGTTTTCGGTTTTTTTTTTCAAAAGACGATATCAGACACTGATAATATGATTTCTTATTTTTCCAGCTTTTCTTAGAGAACCAACAAAACCTATATGAAGGAGGCGTTTATCAGGAATGTCAAGTAAGCCAACATCAACAAGACTTATATCAACAAGACTTATATCAAGAAACTTATGATCCTCTGATCTATCAACAGTATCAAGTAAGTAAATAAACATGACTACTGCATCTTTAAATTTCGTGAATGTATTTTGAGACGGAGCAATTAGTGTTCGTCACACCTGAAACTTTGTGGCGCAGAGTTCAAGATCGGGTGCGATCTGGAAATTAAAAATCTGCACAAGAAATTGCATCAGTACTTCCTTCAATGATTTTACTATATATTTGTCCTAATATAAGCTCTAATATAATATTAACAATGAACTTTAAAGAATTTTGTCTGCGCCACAATGCATTTAATTCTACAGATTCGAATTCAGATCGGATATCGATATCAATTTTTATACCTATCTTAATTTTCAGGACCTTCCAAAAATATCCGTCTGATCCGGTCCATAATAGCATTTGATTTTTTTTCTTTTTTAACGTTAATGCTGGCCAAATCCAAAACTTCTAAATTTTATGCTGACGTCTTTGACCGTCAAGGATGATAAATTGACTTCCCAAAATTTTTTTTTCAGATTGTATGATATGGTTATTCGAACGAAGCGGAGCGTACGTATGTACGCATGCTCCGAATATTCATTCTATATGATCTAAAAAAATTTTGAATGGTAAATTTGAAATAATATCAGAAAACTGATCATATCTTTTTCATTTTTTTCCAAGACTCAACAAGATCAATATCCAGAATCTAATAATATCACTACTTCATATCCTTCATTTCGGTTCTTGGAAGAACAAACCCAGGTAAATAATTATATACCCCCTTCATCTTTTCGGATTGGGAAGATACTATATACCAATACAGCGAAAGCTTAAATTCCAAAAGATTACTGCAGACATAACATTAACGTGCTTATGGACATAACAAGAGGACTAATGATTTTCTGCGGTAATATTACGACAGGGTAAAATCCGCTACACAGATCACTTGAGGGTGAAATCCGCTTTTGCATAATAAAAAACATAGCGATAGCTAAACGCGGATTTCACCCTAGCGTGATCTACACAGCGGGTTTTACTAATTTACAGTGCAGGTTTCACCCTCTCCTATAATATTTATTTTATTTTTTCAAAATAAATAAATACACAGTAGATATCACCATATAAAATCATCAGCCTGCAGAATAACTAAACGTCACAATAACATTAACTCTAATTCTGACCAATGCTATGTCCATAATTAAGGTTGTAAAAATACCATAATTTCGTGTAAGTTTCGGTGAATTAGAATTTCATGTAATCATAACTTTGAATACATGATAATTTAATTTTCTTCATTCAAATGAGCTTTCTGTACTTTACACATCACATGGAAAAATTACGTGTGTACAGCATAGCCTTATCAACACGGCATGGCCTTCATTAGTTTTTAAAGTTAGAATATGACAGGATTAGGCCATGTGTGCAGTGTCGGTGTATTTCTCCTTTCCTCTCAAAGAACCATCAAGAACGATATCGGAAAACTGATTATAAATAACCTCTTCATTTTTTTCATTCTTCTTTAAGAACCAAGAACAAAATCAGGAAACTATTTCCATGTTAATTTCCCTACTTAATGAAAAAGACTCTCAACTTAAGGCTGCCAATGATATCATTAATGAAAAAGAATCTCTGCTTAAGGCTGCCAATGATATCATTAATGAAAAAGAATCTCTGCTTAAGGGCGCTAATGCTATCATTAATGAAAAAGAATCTCAACTTAAGGATGCCAATGCTATCATCAATGAAAAAGACACTCAACTTAAGGTTGCCAATGCTATCATTAATGAAAAAGAATCTCAGCTAAAGGATGCTCATTACTATAATAAGTTTCTAGAATCTTTACAAAATCCTCCTTCATTCCCAGAAATAAAAAAGAAAACAATAAGAAAACCAATTGCATGTGATGCCTGCCGAAGTCGGAGAAAAAGATGCATTGGAGGTAAAATTGGAAAAGAACCATGCCAACATTGTAGTACGAATAAAAAGATCCAAAAAGACTGCTCTTATATAAAAGCACTTTCAATAAGTAAGTGTATGTTTTCTTTTTTACTCACAAAGTTTATGGCAGATTCTCTTAGACGTCTTATGGTTCTCAGGTTTTTACAAGTTTAATAACCCTTCGTAAGTGCGCACAAACCTGCAAAGGATTTTAATGACCTTTCGTAAGTGTGCACAAACTTGTAAAGGATTATTAAACTTGTAAAAATTTATATTAATAAATATAGCAATAAGCTTAGTACTGTTCTGTTGTTGCTTCTAAAGAAAAGAATGCTGTTTTGTTATTTGGTTGTCGAACATGTTAATTGCTACTCAAACTTGCTAAATGCTAATTCAGCATGTTTACTGACCAATTAATGAAATTGAAATAGGAATGAATGTATTTATTTTCTATATTTCGATAAATTTAGGTTATCAACCATCACAAAAAAATTAAGGCTTATCTTCCGATTTTGAGAAATGAGTGAAAATGATGTCCAGTTTACAAACCATTTTGTCTTATATCTAATTTAAAAATTCGTTATCAGTTATGTTTTTTTTTTTATCTTTATGCCTTTCAAATGTAAAAACCAAAAATTTTATTACCTGTATGAATTATGCATTTTTATGAACTATGTATTTTTATATGTTTCAAACTTTAATACGAATTTCTTTTTATATACTTGAACTTTAACAAAAGCATGAATGTTTTGGGAGGACAACGGAAAAATTGCTTTAAAATAAGGATTATGAACGTTTCGTCGCGAAAATGTAGTATTTATCTATTTGGGTAACATATTAGATATAGATTAGTACGTAATACAAAGCCAATTGAAATATTAACATCTGTATTAACACCTAAAAGGAAATATCAAAGAGAGCCATTTTTGATCATTCCGAATTCATATGTATGAAGGGAAATACGATTTGTTATTCAGATCATAGAGGAAAAATTTCTTCATAAATAAATTTATGACTTCAAACACTTATTTGGTAAAAAGAAGCTGTAAATAGAAATGTTTCGTCCATTCTTTAGCATTAGAAACACCTTTCTATTAAGTTGTTTTGAATTTCACCAATTTTTTTATAAAATATATATACTATATATTTTCACACTTTATTAACTAATGTGTTACTAAGTATACTAATTTATGCATGTCATTAACCTATTTTATATGTTTCACTAATTTCTTTTAGTGTAAATGTCCCCACTTTACAATCAATTGATTTTATCAAAGGGGCCACCTATATTGCAAGAGGTTTCTTCATTTTCTAAAATTGTAACTCCTCGATGAATATCAAGGAGATACAATTGAAAAAAATCCCAAGACTACTAATCGACAAGATGCTATTTTATTGGTTGGGTTCGATTATAACATTAACTTATAACATGCTTTGTTACGTGAAAATTACTATATGGGACAAACAAAATTTGTGTTGAACGTAATTTTTATCAAGTTTGATTTTAGATATTTTAGTTTAAAGTTTAAAAAAAGTTACAAAAAACAGGTGGCTTGTTTTGCCTTCCACATATTTAGCAACTATATCTATATTTTAATTAATAAATTACGATCACTATTTTTTAAATGTATTATAAAGTGAAAACTGCAATAACTCTTGAAGCAGTGAGCTTATACAAATAAAATTATACTTGTTGGGTTTTGTTTTAAAGTTTTAAAACAGCAAGTCGGTAGCATCAGTGGAATCGGTTTTGTATAACCAATTGATAAGGCTTAGGTCGAAAAAGGCATGTTAGACTTGGCGAATGGTTTGACAGGATTCGGGATCATTGGAACAATATAGGTGGGATTTTATTAACAGTAATTTATTAACATTAACAGGTCAGGTTTTTACACTTTACTAACAGTATATTATATATTATATATTATATATTGTTAATCTATGTTTTAAACCTAGTCTAATTCTACCACGTAAAGATATAAACCAACCATTTTTCATTATGAGAATGTTTCTATATGTGAAAAAGATGTATAGACCTATAGTTGCATATTTAATGTTCTGTAATCTGAATTCTTCTAATAATACAAATCAAATTTCAACTAATAATATAAACCAAAGCAAAAATACATCTTAATGTGTCTTTAGTAAAGGAAATAATTATGAAAGAAAAAATTAATTTGAATAAGTAATATAGCATTTTCTATTCGTTTGATAAATTTACAAATCTCTGCGTTAAGGACTAGGGTGGGGTGGGCCGGGCTGGGTTTTCCAGAATTTATGAAAACAGCTGTAATATTTGGACCAGGCCGGGTTAGGCCCGTTAAAATATCGGGTCGGGCCCAGGCTTTGTGAACAGGCCCAATGACATATTATAATAGAAAATAAGATTTCAGACTTTCAAATTTATCATTTATAATTTACCAATTGGTTACTTATATGATATGTAATTATGCTATTACATATCAGAGCTGAATTTATAAAATATGGTCTTTGAAAGCCCGAAGTTCTATTTGCAGCATTTGTATATAGACCATTGTCCTAAACCTAATCCAAGACGCTGATAAAATCCGATTCAGGAACTCAAAATTCAAGAAGCGTCTAGTAGGATCTATGAACCCCTCAAGCATAACCACCCAAATCAGTTCCGTAAAAATACAAATTATATGTATTCGTACGTAACTGATTTGGGTGGTTATGCTTGGTCGTCAGGATCAATGATACCTAAACGATAAATATAAATTAATTGTATCACCGGTTAGTTAAATTCTAAATACTTACTATTTGATTTACATCAGTTAATTTGGTAGATGGGCCGGGCTTTGGCCTAAAAATATTTTCCTGCTTGGGTTTGGGTAGGGATGTTAATCGGTCTTTTGGGACCGAATCCTTACAAGGACCTGCAGGATCGGTAAGGACTCGGTCCTTAAATCACATGAAA
>CAJVQA010002440.1:0-21948 GCA_910591915.1 Cetraspora pellucida | reverse complement strand
ATCTAACACGCCTATTTCGACTTAGCCGCCGTAGGTTACGCGAGAGTTGGATTAGAGTAGAGACAGAATCGCCGATTTCCAAATTATACTCTCTTACGTCAACAATCAGAGTTAAACTGGGCATGGTTGTCGAAAGCTCTCTCATTCGATTTAATTTTCTTCGAAGTTCAATATAAAAGTTAAGTTAAAAACTTCAGATACTTATTCTTGAGTATCTGAAGATTCTTTGTACGAAATTTAACTAATGAAATAATCTTGACCCTAAAGTTGAACGTTTATTTACAATGTTAGTCAAAAACTGACATGCCGTCAATAGTTATAATAATATATTTCCTTATATTAAATGACCTACCCATCGTCAAAAAAAATTATGCCGAAATATTTACAATATTTTATAGTGGGTCAGTTTTTTGACTTAAGGAACATAGTAAAGGAACGTTCAACTTTAGTATCAAGATTATTTTCAACTTTATTATTAACTGTTACTCAAACTTTGTATAAAGGATCTTCAGAAATCAAGAATAAGTAACCAAATTTTTTAAATTGATTTTTATTTAAATTTCGATAAAAGTTATAAATAAAAGTTTTTTTTTATAATTTGATCAATACGTCTGCAATTGTAAACGACATGTCTGCTGACTGTAATTACGTAAATTAGCGGTTTTTTAAAAAGTAAATTATAATTAAATTACATGTTCCTAAATAACTCCCCGCGGTATTGTTTGGGGGAATTATACGACTTAGCATGCATGTAAATTACCTCCTTTATCTGCACACAAGCAACAAACACATAATGCTACTACGCATTACCTAGTTTATGTGAATTTTAGCAATTTGTTATAATAATTTATTATCTAATATTGAACAAAAATTATCGTAATATAAAGTTCGTGCAATTAGTATTAATAAATTGAAAAAGTTTCAGATATTATTTTATTTTCTTAATTAGATAAAATCATTATTTTCAATGAGTAATCTTATTCTGAGACATTCATCAAAGTGACTTAAATTAAAAAACTCAAGCATGGGGTAGTTCAAACTCCAGAATACTTTGGTAATCAGCCAAAAAAACATGGAAAATATCCTATAGTCTACTAAAAGGGATAAACGAGACTGAAGTTCCCAAATCAATAGCCGAAATATTTATCGGGTAAACAAAAGGTAGTCTTTGATTGAATATTAATACATTTTATGAATTTAGTATTGGTATACGAAAGTTAAATGGGGAGGAAGATGAGTGACAGAACCGAGACATACATATGCATTCAAAACAGAATCAGTAAGGAAATAAATCGTTGAAAGAGATAAAAGACAACATGAAAAAAAAGTAGAGTAAATTACTTTAATATTTGGCAATAGACAACGTTTTCTCACATATGTAAATAATTATAAAGTATCCAATATAATTAATATGATGTAATAAAGTACTCCTTATGGTGGTTAAGAAAAAAGAAAAACTTTCAGTTTTAGAGATTGTATGAGAACCGATTCTAAATCCCATTACAATATCACCAGACTAAATAAACCTAATATATTCCTTATTATAAAATATGAATATCATTAGGTAACTCATATTTAAAGTAATTCTTTTTTTTTGTAAATTTTTTGACATCTATTATTATTTTAAGATCATATGATAATCTCTGCATTATGCAAAAAGATGGGCTAGTAAACGTTTATTATGTGATTTATAACAAAAAATGGTTAAGAACAATTATAATAATGCATTTTGCCTGATCTCAAGCTTATTAATTTATTATGGCCGAAGCTGGAAAAGACTATAGCTAAAAAATGGTTCTTAAAAATTTTTAAAAAAAGTCCAATAATTTCTAGTTTTGCAGTTTCCAGCTTCAGCCTTTATACGATTTATTTTTTACCCCTGAAAAATCTGATTTAAACTATATCCTTGAAGGTAAATTTAACTTCAAATCTGCTATGTTGTAGATTAGAATTCGATATAATTTAGTAGCATAATCACAGATCAATCATATAATTTGCAGGAACATTTTCGGCAAAACCGATTAAGGGACTGTCATGAGAAACCATGATTCAAGCTTACAATTTAATTACATACGTATATTCGCCGGTCAAGGAGCTGAATTTTGAATCTGTTAATAATAGTGATAAATAAAAAACTTGAAATTCTGAAATGTGGTTGCTTAATTGGTTGTGATCACAAGAATATCGTATTCCCAACAAAATTTCAATAACATGATGATTAATAAAATTATTTTGTGGGAAAAGAACATCAAATAATATGTGGTAATGGAATATATGCGTTATTACCCAAATTTGATTTATTGTGAGGAGGCAATTATCTCTGACTCAAATGCTTGCGCCTATATACGGGACAAAAATACGTACCATTCTTAATGGAACGTCGGCACTATTCCTGATGAAAAGATTTACATCTTAACGTTAAAAATATCCTGATGCATGATGATAGTTCATACTAAGGTTATTATCGTGAGGATCTTCACAGCTAAGCCCCAAAGGCGTAATTGCAAAATTCTTATCGCTATTTAAGGTTAGCAAGAATATAAGAAAGGAATAGTTACGATATATAAGATTAAAGAGAAGATTAGGAATCGATAGTGCATTTTTTCTTCGCTGTCCTACTTTAGTTTGGCAGTCGAAGAATATAATAATCATATAGTATGCTACCATATATAGCAGGAACGAGTACGAAGTACAAAGAGTATTGTTTGCAAACAAGTGTAGTAGCCTTTTCTTGGCATTTGAAATATTGCTTAATCGTAATGCCATCGCTATGATCCGTTACGCATTTACGTATATTATGTCCATGTTATATCTTGTTTTTATTAGCGCCATGTTTTCATTTTGATAAACTAACCGGTTTGTTTTTGCACAAATATGGGGCTTGTCGTTGTACAGTACCGGTTTACTCTATTCATATACTTGTTATCTGTTATAAAATTGGAAGTGATCTACGTGATCTACGAAAATCATAGCTACACACCATTCTGGCTTTAAATTTAACGTACCATTTCTGAGCCCCTATCGAGCCCAGTATTTTTATAAATAACTCCGTTATTGGTTCAATATCTATATATGATAACTTAGTAATCGCGTACTGTACAATACGATAGTTACAAAGGATTATGTAAAATTGGTTTAATATCATGGTTGTTCTGTGCCATGATACTTTTCTGATATATAATTAATGAATAAAATTTTGCTATTATCTTTACAAATAGCCATTCTGCTACCACATCTCTTGCATCTGATTGGGCCCTTCCTTGTCTATATGTGTATATTGTTTGTGGCTTTTTTATATATGCATTGACATTATGCATAGGTCTATAAATACTTGTAACATAGATCTTGTTTTATTCACAGCACCATCTGTATATTATCTATTTTGAATTATCAATTTGCACATTCACATAATTTTCTAATATATATGAATATTTGCAATTTAACTTATTTTATTTGTGTGATCTAGTGCATTAGATCTAGTAAGCTTGATAATCATTTATTCATGTCAATTTAGTATGTAATATAAGGAACATTTATTTATTTGAGAATATAAAATAGTCATGAACATTACTATTTAATTCCATTTATTTATACTTGTTTAGTGTGTAGGTATAAACAACATTTGTTAATTAAGGGTAGCTGTGCAACTCAATCGCATTAAAACAGAAACGTAGAATATTTAGGTGTAGCAATTATATATAATAAGAGGATTTTTTTTATGTTAAAAGTCCCATTTTAGTATATTTGCATCCTGTTTCACTACATTTTTGGTATATTCTTCACAGCATTATGGTTTATTAATGTTCCTTCACAGCATTATGGTTTATTAATGTTCTATATTTATACCTATCAAAATAAACCATCCAGGTAGGCCTCCGCAAAAATTACCCGTGCGATTTCTAAATTTTTGGAGGCTATAAAACTGTTTTCACAATTGGTGCTTAGTCGAAATCGGTATGTGAAATAGCATGATAAACCCACTTACTGATAACGGGCTCCATTTGTACTTCACTCATACCTGTTGCCAACAGCACGCCTTTAAAACTGGGTGGGTACGGCTTAGGCCGGCTCTCGGGCACGTACCCGCCTGACTTTAATGGTTTGCTATTGGCAACAGGCACAATTGAGGTAAAATTATTCTACATACTGATTTTAGCTCAAGTACCAATAGTGGAACACGATTTTTATAACTCCAAAAATTCAGAAATTGCACGAGTAATTTTTGCGGAGGCCTACATCCAGGTCACCTAACGGGCGAACCATGAGTCATCCTCATGGGTTAAAAAACAACCTTGGTATAGTGATTGACCTTATTCAGGAAAAAATTTTATACAGTTAAATGGCTTAATCCTTAATTACAATATGATTAATGATAATAAATGAATGATAATAAATTATTCGCGATTCAATATGATTTGCCTGCCCAATAATAATATATATTATTGGGCATTAGTTAAAGTAGTTTAAACTATTATCTTTGCCAAATAATAAAATTTTTGGGTAATAAATCATAGTAAACTTTCGGATAAATTGCATACAAGTATAAAATGAAATTAAATAATAAATATCATGAACTTGATAATGTCGCGTTATAAATAACTACTCGTTTTTAAATCGGTTAATGTATCGTACAGGTTCTATATGGCGATACTATTTGTTACTAAAACTAACTTGGCATAACTTCATAAAGGATTGTCACCAGTGCATAAAATTGCAACACTACATATCCTGATATTTTTTGGCATATTACTATTAAATTGAAATTAGATTTATAGTTAAAATTGTGAAAATAAAAAAAAATCCGGTATTTTACAATAGGTTTTGTGCACTAATTATTAACTCTCTAGAGGATTGTGAGAAGGTCTCGTTCAATTTGAGGCGATAATAGTTATTAGTTAATTTTGAATAATCATTAATGATTAAAACTATTCAATCACCAGTCCTTCACACCGGTTTTAAGAATATTAATAGCTTATTTTTAATCTATTCATAGAATTTCTCACTAAAATCCTATATCTGCTGTTTTGAAAGTTCACATAAAACCAGTATCAGTTATTACGTATAAACTATACAAAACCTTTTTAATATCGAACCATGTTAGATGTTAGATTATACAGATTTTTAGGTGCCAAATCCGTAAGTAATAAACCAAAAGCTTGGCAGCACGTACTTGATTTGGCTAAGTATATCGATATAACATGTTTATATCTGGGGTATAAAATCACGCCATACAATCAAATGCAACCTTTTTTTGTTTACACTATTCTAGATGGCAGTTAGCCCTGGTACTTACATGCAATCATGACTACGTTCCTGGTACCCTGACATGTAAATATGTCTACGCTCCTGGTATTAATATGGGATTTCCTAATTCAACTATTACTATGTAACCCATAGCCACACCACACATGCGTATTCAAAAAATTAATTCATTATAAGCAATATCAAAAATCCTAATAAATAAAAATTTGTGTATTGTTTTAATGAATTTTCCTTTATAAGTACAAAAAAAGGTATTGCTAATACGTGCATTTATATCAAATTTACAGATCTGCTAAGCCAATTCGGAAATAGAAATATTGTATCATTGTGTAATTCATGGCGAATGTATTTGAGTTTTTTACTTTTTTTGACAATGAAACAACGATTATTTGAGGCTGTGATTAGATTAGATGTATGTTAGAAAAAACTTTAGATATAATTATCGAATTATCGAATGAAATAGGTGCCTTAAAGACTTATATCAAAATTTATGACCATGGACAAGTATATAAATCCCCTTTGATCTCTTCCCCTCCTCTCAAAAAAATCAAATAAATTAAAACAAAAAACCAATAAATCAAAAATAGATAAAAATAAACAATAAATAGACATAATGAAATACCTTTTATTAATAGTCATCCTTTTCTTTGTTGCGGCTGCCGTCGCCAGACCTGCTCCCCATCATGGTTTATAATTTTAATTTTTTTGCAATTTCGTTGTTAATGTCTTACTAGCTTTAATTAACTCAATTTTCACCTATATTATTATTAGAAAAACACATTGCTGCACCTGAACAAGGTATGCAATTTTTTTTCTTGCCTTGTCAAATCTTTATTTAACATTCAATAATTTTTCTTCATTTCTCCAGAAAAACGTGAAGCCTTACGCCGTATGTAATCTAATCATTATTTTGCAAGATGGACTAATGCTAAAAGTTATTTTTATTATTTAATATACTAAACTATTTGTCATTTTTTAATTAGACAAAAAATGCAGTGCTTTAAGTATGTAATTTTTATCCTCTCGATTGGTCTTTATTTAATTATTATTAATCTCTGTTCTCCACCTCCAGAGAAACGTGGAGATAAAGGTGATGATAAGGACAGCTACTACTCCTCCTACGATTATGATGACAGCTACTCCTATGGTGACAGCTACGATGACAGCTACTCCTACGGTGACAGCTACGATGACAGCTACTCCTACGGTGACAGCTACGATGACAGCTATTCCTACGGTGACAGCTACGATGACAGCTACTCCTACAGTGACAGCTACGATGACAGCTACGATGACAGCTACTCCTACGGTGACAGCTACGATGATAGCTACTCTTACGGTGACAGCTATGATGACGGTGACAGTTACGATGACAGCTACTCCTACGGTGACAGCTACGGTGACAGCTACAGTGACAGCTACGATGACAGCTACTACGGTAACAGCTACAAAGAATACGAAACCGAATATAAACGAAGTGCCAAGCCACGCCACGGTATGTAATTTTCTAACAAAGAACTTCGTGATCCTTTTTTGGTTGCTTTTTTTTTAATTATTTTTGATTTCTCCCATTTACTAGTTAAACGCGTTCCTAAACCAGTTCATTGTATGCAATTTTAAATGCTTGAATTTATGGTATTTACGTTCGCTTCTGTTTTTTAGTAATCATTTATTATTTTTTTTTTTTAAAAGAAAAACATGATGCCAAACCTGCACTTGCACCTGTTGCCAATAAAGAATGTGAGAATTTAGTCTTTTTTTAGTTTCAGATTTAACATTATAACTGACATCATTTTCTCTGCCAAAAATTTAGTTTTAATCAAATCGGACTTTATTTATTTGTTACCACCTTTTTAAAGTTCGAAGAGTCCTAAAACATGATTTTTTTAAAAAAATTTGCTTTTCCATTACATAGAATTTCATTTTTCATTTGTAAAAACGCAAAAAAAAATGTATATAGCCATCATTCTTTTGCAATTATCAATTCTTTTTTAGTCCTTTTTGTGAAAATGTAACCTTTCTATTGCCCACCAAAAAAAACACCCTTTGCTCTCTTTTGCCTTGAAAACTATAGTGTGATGTTTTATGGGTCCATATACTGATATTAGCATTTTTCAGTTTTTTCATATTCACTTCATTTTCATTTTCAAATTTCATTTTTTAATGTCATTGGTTTTCTCTTCTTAACGATCTTTTTTAATAAATAACCAATTTAGTTTAGAAAAAAAGTTGTTTTTTTTGTGTATAAATGTTTGAAATTTTTCGGCTTTATGTTGATCAATTATTGTAAATAAAATTCATATATTTTATAGCTTTAACAAAAAATTTTGCATAAAAATCTTAATAAAAGTTAACACTTTTTATAATGAAACAACTGTTTTTATTTAATAAAATTTTTCATAAAAATTCACATTTTTTAAGAACTTTATACAAATTTTTACTTTAACTTCCTAGAAGTTTTAGTTACATTTCTCTTCTATAGCGAGTGACTTTTATAGTAACTTACTTACGAGTAAAAAAATCTATGTATTAATTTTTAACTTGGCCAATTGATTTTTTTTAAATTATATGCTATATTAATAATTTTAACGATTGAACCCAACTTAGCTCAAGAAACCATGACTTAAAGTTCAAGCCATCCATGGTTTTAAGTATCTGTAAGTACTGGTGCTTGTAGTCCTTATGTGGAGTATGATTTTTAAAAGATCGAATAATGTAGTAATGTATATAAATTTTGTTTAATGTAGTTCATAACGTGTTTGTTTTTAATTCTGAAGTTTGTTTACAGAATGGGGGTAAGAAAGTGGCAGTATACCAGATATAAGAAATGACTAATAAATTAACTATAAAAATTGTTTTTTAAGAGATAAGTTTGGGTAACTAAGCTATTTAGGAGGTTTTTTATTTTTTTTATAATATTAGGCCAGAGAAAGCTGAGAAAGTATTCTTTATTTTTATAAAATAACCAAATGTAGTAATTGTTTCGTTCTGTTGAAGCATTTTGAAAGTTTCTGCATTAGGAAGTTCTACATGTTTAGCATTTTTTGTAAATGGGATGAAAATAGATTTGTGCTTGTTTACTTATGCATTAGAGGCTTTATTATATTGTGCTAATGTTTTATTAAAAGAGGTCCAGTCTGAGAGTAAACCTATGCTTATGATCAAATCATCTTTATAGGCTAATGTTTTGAATAATTGGTTTTGAATAGAAATGCTATAAAGATTACTAATAAGTTTTTGTAAGAAAGGTTCAAAGGCCAGATAATATAACAGTAATAAAAGAATGTCTTTTTGGTAGACCTTCTGTTTATATTAAATGGTTCTAAAAGTATTTTATTGTCTATAATATGAGCATGCTGTTTATTAAAGAGATTTGTAACTACTAATATAAAGGTAAAAAATAAGCTTATTTGTTGCAAGATTAGTATAAGAATTTATAATTTACTCAAATAAAAGCTTTCTACTTATTGAAAAATATCATTTAGTTTAATTTGGATTAATTAGTAATACATATTTCTCATTGTAGTAATTACATTTAATGCAGTATCTGTGATAAACCTTTCTGAGATAAAGCCTTGTTAGTATAAGCCAATTAAGTTGTAGTATATTAGTTTAAATGATTAGCTAGTATTTTTATAAATATCTTTGCATTTGAGTTAACTAACAAAATTGGTCTTTAGTTATTTATATCTTCTAGTTTATATGATTTTTTTGAAATAAGAATAATGAGATTTATATATTATAATTTGAAAAGTTTTTTAGAATTGAGCACATTATTAAAACTTTAACTAAATATAAGTTGTGATCTCTGCAATGTCTTTAAAAAATTTAAACATAAGTTTTTTTTTTAATATTAATAGTAAGGCCATGTCTTAATTTTTATTAAATATTTATTTAAAATTTTTATATAAAGTATAAATTTACTATTAAAAATATTATAAAAAGACTAAAAGCTCAGACTAGTTTATTTGTAATCTAAACAACAGGAGTAGCCAAGACTCACCTAGCTTTGAGTGTTAGTAATTATATATGAGAAGTTGGTTTTATATTTGATCTATTGTATATATTAGAAGTTAATTTTAGAGCAAATTGAATTAGAAAGAAAAGATTGAGATAAATGTAAAGTAAGATTAAAGAGTGAATTAAAAGTAGAAAAATGAGTTGTTAATCTTGAAATACAGTAAGAAATCTAAATTTTATAATATATTTGTTGGTTAAGATAAAGTAAAAATTTAATAACTAGTATTATAGCAAATTTTTTGAATAATAGATTTAAGATAGTAGATATAATTTTATATGACACTAAGCCTGATAAGGTTAAAAAAACTGATGATAGGTCTTTTGTATTGTATATAGTCATATAATAAAGTTGTCTAATTTAGCAGTATAGCTTGGTTATAATTTCTGAAGTAGTATCAAGTATATTTGTATTTAGAATATATTGTAATAAACTATTAATAAGGTTGTATAGCAGCTAGTCAGATGAACATGTTATCTAATAAAGGTGAGAACTGGTTTTATAATATTAAAGACAAGTTGATAAATATAAGTAATGTTATTTGTATAGAATATATAGAGTAAAAAGATTATTAAAAAAAATTTTAATTCTAAAAGATTTAAAAACAGAAGATTGAAAGTTATATAAAAAGTTTGAGATTTTTTGATTATTGTTAATGTATAGTCAAGTGTCTTGCCAATTAATTTGGTTAAAGATTTTATTTCATTTTTGAAACTGGTTTGTATAGTTTATAGTACATAAATATGTGCATAACAAATTGTACAAATGCTATAATGAGTAGATACTTCTAAAGAAAAATTTTCAAGATTTAGAATATAAAATAAGTTATAAATTTATAAAACATAAAAGTTAGATATGATAAGTTGTAATAGTTTCATGTTAGTTGGTCAATGAGGTTGTTGTATGTATAGTCTTAATGTGTAGTAACTTTGTAAAAAATAATTTAAATTTTGTATAAGTTAACAAAGTAATTAGTAAGTTCTATAGTAAAAAATATAATATATGTATATAGAATAAGGTTGTAAAAGAGTTTAAAATGTTTTGGTATTTAAAAATTACAGATTAAAGTCTGTATATATGTTTATAGTATTATTTCTAAGAGCAGTAATAAGAGCAAATAGAATAGCAGCAAGTTTAGCTTTGAATAAACAAGCCAGAATTTTGTTTGAACTTGAAATGTATATAGTATAGAGTTATTTGAAATTTGAACCCATCCAATACCCATAGAGTATTATAAAATACTCAAATCAATAACAAAATCATTTGTATAAAAGTAAAGTTCTGATAAGTTAGCATTATAGTTGGTTATTTGTTAAAGGTTATGTGTGAATAAACTAGATTCAAAATTACAGAAATTGGTTAAGTATTAATAGTAATATTTAGAAGATTGAATTTTGAATAGAATGCTAAATTGCAATAGAATATATAAGATCAAGATAATAGTATTAAAATTAAGAGTTTTGTTATAAGTATTAACTCAATCCAAAAATCAAGTTAAGAGATTAGTAAGAATAACAATTGTATATTTGCTAACAATTGTTTAAGAATAGGAATGAAGTCTCATAGCCTAGTGGTCTAGGTGCCTCTTCTTTCACAGACAAGGTCAATAGTTCAATTTCAGCTGGAGGTAAAACTTTGTAATCTACAGAAGCATATGAATATATGTGAAGCCCTATGGCTAAGTCCATGTGATTAGAAGATCAGTATATAAGAAAGTTTCCAAAAAGAAGTTTTCAATATGGAAAGTTGGTGCTCAATGTGAAAGAAGCAGTAAACATACCAGAAATGGAGAGAAGGCACACTATCAGGTGATACAGTGAACATAAAAGAAAACTATAAAAAAAAATAGACTTACTGAAATTGAACACTTTTGGCACTAAACTGGTACTAGTAGATATGAGATCTACTAAAATTGGATAAATGCAAGGGATAATCTTGGTACCATACTTAGTAAGTCTGTGTTAAGGATAAATTCAAGAGACTATGGATACCTGGTAACATCTAATGAGATGGTACCTTGATATAAATAGTAATTAGATAGCCCTAACCTGATATGTCTATATGGTAATAGAAATGTTATATATATGCAATAGAATGAAATCAAAAAGTTTAAATAGGAGATTTATAGACAGATCTCAGATATGACAGCTAGTAGGTAACCCTTGAGCAGAACTCTTAATTAGATAATAACTAAAGTTATACATATGACTAGTTGTACTTTCATTAATAAACTTTGTATATAATTACATAATAATATATTATCTAATAAAGACAAACAGACAAGATTGTCACTTTAAAAAAAAAAAACAATTGTTTGTAAATTAAGAGAGCAGCTAGAGCATATATAGAATTGAATAGATGAAAAAGATAGAGTTGAGTAAATTGTAATTCAATATTATATTGCCAGTTAGTAATAAAAATAGATTCAGATGCTAAAGGTTGCCTTTTAGCTTTGTTACCAATAATTTGGTCATCAAGTACTGTAATAAGTCATGGTTTTTTGTATAATAAGAAGTGTTTAGTTGTATAACTATAGTAATTTGTGTCAGATAAGTGTAAATGTTAATAAAATATACAATTGTAAGAATGGTTTGTAATTTGGTCTTCTAAGTAAGTAAACCAAAATAGCTGTTTGGCTTTTGGAATCTTGTATATATAAGAAAAAATATGCTTTTAGTCTAATAAGCATGAAATGTCAAATGTAGTAAGTTGATCAAGATATAGAATGCCATAATGCTTAAGTTGTTTTTTAAAAGTTAAATATTTTAAATATAAGAAGAGCAAAAATTCTAAAAAGATAAAACTTTGTTAAATAGTATATAAAATATTGTAAGTTGAATTAGAAATGAATATAATGTCAAGATGTTTAAAAAATTAAATTATTTTGAAATTAGTAATGTATTTGTTTGGTTAATTAATAATAGAGTTATTATATATTAAAATGCTAGTAGGCAACTAAGAATTATTTTAAGTTGTTAAAGCCAAATATAAGTACTAATACCAAAAAGGTCAAGAAAGTTAAGTCTTTTGGTATAGTTTGTAATATAATGTTGAAGTTAAATATCTAATATATTCTAAAATTATATAGTTGAAAATGGAGTAATATGCTAGTAAAAATTGTATGACTGAGTTTGGCTTTTTTTAGCAAGTCTAATATAGTTAGTAAGAATTTTGTTATATATGTTTTAACTTAGAACAATATTATAAATGCAATATTTAATTGTAGAAATAATAACTGTATTAATAATATATTATGCATATGTATTAGTAATTTTTTTAGTACTCACAATTTTAACAAAATGTAATGATTTATTTGTAATAAGCTTAGTTTGGTTTTGTTTGTTATTAAGTATAAACTAATATTCTAGAAACTTAAATAGCTTATTTAAAAGATAAAGATTAAATAAATAACTGTTATAAGTAATAGAACTATAATTAATTGAAGAATTATTAGTTGTAAGTATTAATTTAATATGATTAATTTGGATATTAGACATGTTGTAAAAAGATTCTGCTATAGATAAGATTTGTAAGAGTTCTTGCTATAAAGAAGCAATCCATAAAGTGTTATTTATATAGACAAGAAAAAAGCAATAAGATTTAAGTTTGTTAAATGTTTGATTTTTAAGATTGGTTGACTAGAAAACTTTAGTATTATATTTATTAAAATTATTATAAATATATGAAATAAGTGAATCATAGTATATTCTCTATAAAAGAGGAGTAATAGTTTTTTTCTAATCAATACTATTAAATACAGTATATGAAAAAGTAAGCCAAGATTTGTAATAATTTAATTTTGTTAGTCAGTAAGTAGATTAATAATAATATTAGTGTTAGTAAAAAAAAGAGCAAGCACTGCAATAAGTGTTTAAGAAGATTAAAATTAACTAAATTATAAGCTTTCTTATATATTAAAATAGAAGTTAGATTGGTTTTTGATTATATAATGCATCTTCAGTATAGTTGTTGAGTAAACTACTATAAGGATGGATTTAGATAAAATTTATATAGAATTAATAAATGAATAGTAAAGTAACTACAACTGCAAAGCACAAACTACTTATCTGACACTAAGAAAAGTGTAAGTATTGTCTTGTAAGACTTCAGTGACCGTCACTAATAGAACCCATCCTAAAAAGAAGCTGAGCCTGCCATTGATCATTCATCACAAGTCATGTGACCATAAAGCTGTCACCATAATAGAAGAATTCCAACTCTGAATCAATGTAGTGTAATCTCTAGATGAGGTATGCAAGAGAAGACGTAAGAAGATAGAAAAGAAAAGAATTAGTAAAGACAAGTAGGTTGAAGAAAAGACTCAAGGGAAGAAAAAGTACTTATCTACAGATGATAAATCATGCAAGATCACAAGCCACCCGATCATTACATGAAGCCAGCCTTCGATTAGCATCAGATTTGCTGATTTAGGAGTTTCTACAATCTTTGTGGCTACCGTAATTGTGATGCTGAATACCATGACCAATCACGTGAAAAATGCATGAAATGCAATAAATGCAATAAGTGCAATAAATGCAATAAGTGAGATAAATGCCAAAAATGCAATAAATGTAATAAGTTGTATTTAAGATTGAAAAGGCATTTCAGATCCAAAGGGGTAGATAAGGAATAAAAGAAGGAAATAACAAATATTAAATAAATATGTTTAAATAGTTTAATTAGTTAAATTAGTTTTAATAGATAAGTCGCATTTGTAAGCGATGAATTTTATATTATAAATAAAGGCCGAAATGGCCTTAAGAGTAATACTTGAGTACACTTCATTTGCTTTATTAAAACAATAAATTCTAATACCCTATATTGTACTTAATAAACACTAACACTATTATCATTACAAACTTTGTAAACTCCTATAAACGTCGCTGTTCAACCCTTAACTACGTGACTACCCTACTTGCATTCGTTTATGCAAAGTAACTGAAAGCCTTTCTCACCCACAAGCCAAATCTAATACCCTCTTTCGAAAAGGTTACTTGTCGTATGTTACACAAAGTCTAGAATTTTGGAGCAACCGAGTCACAAACTTCCGAACCCAACACTACAAAAAATACTTATATAATACAATTTTTTTTAATAATATAATCCTATAGCAAACTAATATATATTCAACATTATATGAATATATTTATACTAGTTTTATTTTATTAATTAGATTATTTATACAATTACAAACAAAGACAAAAATATTACTATTAAACTTTTATATAATGTTTTAAAAAGCTTATCAACAAATATAGAAACCATATTGTACAAAACTAGTATAATAAAAAAAATAACAATATTCTATAATATACAGAACTAGACAATAAAAATCTATATAAACTAACTATAATAATATATTACATTAATAGACATTAATTACATAGTACAACTTACAATTTATGTAAACTATTAAGCTTAAAACATACTAATTTAAATATTTGCTAACTATTTAGTTATGCTTTATATAAAATTAATATATAGTTTATCTATTTGATATTATATAGTTACTTTATAAACAAAATTTTATATTATTATTATAGATAGATCTAATCTTAGGACCTTGAGGAAATATTGTATAATAATCCACAATCTGCATTATGAAAACCATTGTACCTTGATGCTATGACCCAAAACTGAACAAGTATCTCATTAAGTAATGATGCTAATACATTGAAGAAAAAGCCAGCTATCCAATTTGGAATACAATTGTCAAAGTAATATTACCTTGACAAATAAAGTCTGTAGTCATGTTAATGTGTCATTATATGTTGGGTTGTGTGTTGTTATGAGAAGATGAGAAAATTTTAAAATGCTGACAGATGAATTATAGTAAAAAGAGAAGAGGATTAGTAAAAAAGAAAAAAACAGTTTATGACAATAAGAAAAAAGATGTCAAAGTTGTGTTCCAAGTTTTCTTCTTTTTTTCTTAAGAATTCTCTATAAAAATAGTATTTTTCTGCCCTATAGTAGAATAGAGTATTGCCTTCTTAATAGTTCCAACTTCTTGTAATTCTAGAACTATCTTATATTGTAATCTAAATTATCTTTAAATTGTAACTCATCTAATAAAAAAAAAAAATTAGTAAAAGTTCTAAAGTTAATAAACAAATAATTAAATAAAAAACTCATATACTTCTTTAACTTATCTCTAGTAATATTCTTAAGGCTGTTTTTGATTAGTACTAAATTGAATCTATTTTACCTGTCTTGAGCAATGTTATATGATATTGTCAAATTTATAGCAACAATCTGTTATATTTCTTCCTGTCCCTTTAGTACTGTTCCTGTCTATACACCCAGTATCATTATTAAATCTAGATAAGTTTTAACTATTCTAATAAGTTTAAGTTGCAAATAAATTAGATAGATAGCAGTTAGTATTTTTAATAGTCTAAGCTTTACTTTTTTTTTTTTTTGCTAAACTAGCTTCTTTTGGAGCTAGAGCTTTTTATTTAGTATAGTTATAATGTAGAGACTCACAGCCAAGACCTCAAAAAAGTTTCATTACATTAAAGAGTACAACTAGTTACATGTACACTTTTGGTATCTAATTAAGTAGTCTGCCAATAGTTCTACACTAGCTGCCATATCTGCAACTCAACTAGGGTGTTGTCTATTTAAACTCTCTGTACTGAAATTCTTACTGTATTACTAGATTATCTCTACTATGTAAATCAGTTGAGAAAGTCTAGATGCTTATTCCTATTCTTAGGACCTCATACCTTATTTCATGCAGTATATCCTTAGAAGCATCATTACTAGAGCCTTCTGTATCCCATATATAGCTAACATAGTTTTATATAACATGCTATTGTTACTTAATACTTACAGTCAGGGCTAATCTTAAACCACTACATTATACTATTTCTACTCTTGTAAAGTTCACCCAAACTCTAGTACCTATCTTCTTGATATCTTTTCCATTATTTCTTACTAACTACAACCCAAAACTGATAGACTTCTTAGATTTTCAATTCAGATGGCCTGGTATAATATATCTAAGTATTCTTTTTCTCTGATAATTTTGGCAGCCTAGTTGGTTGTATGCTTCTTTATATCTTTTGTCATTTGGTTCATCTGCCTGTTTTTATAAAGGTGTTTCATGAACTTCTATCAGTTTGACAGCACTGTCAAAAGTTTATGCTATCTTTTTACTTAGGAATTTCCAAGTAAAATTCTGTCTCCTTAGTTCTTTAGTCTTTTGCGCCTAGTAGTTTTATTATAAGTTTGCACTGAAGTCTTATGCAATACTAATTATTAACATTTCTCTATATACATATAATGTTATACTTTGCATAAATGCTCTGAGCTCCCAATGATGAGTAGGACCTAACTTGATGTATCTGGATTATAGCTGTATAAGGCCAACAAATCAACAGAAAACAGTTTCTGTAACACAGCTTAATTTTCAAATTTCATTATAGATGGGATTTGAACCTTAGACCTGCCACTTAGAGGATAACAACCCAACTACTACACTAGAATTACTATCTCTATAATCTAAGTTTTATTATAAATTTGTAATTAAAATAGATTTTGTAATTTATATCAGAAAAGCTTCTAAAAACATTTTCATAAATTAATAATAATATAAGCAAAACCTTCTTAAAAAAAGTTAAATATTATAATTAATAACTTTACTAAATTCTGAAAAATTAATTTTTAAAAATATATCAGATGCATAATATTTTAATTAGTATAGTCATCCTTCCATATAATCACACAGTTAGCATATAGTAATTTTTTTAATAAATATGTTTATAAAGAAGTTGTGTTTATATAGAAGGCTATTTCTTATAAATTAAATTGTAGCTTAGTCTAAATATAAATGTGATTACATATAATATGCTTATATGGAAGGTAACTATATAGAGGAATGACTGTATTATTATATAATTATATTTAAAATTAACTAGTATTAAAATATAATATAATTATACTTAAGTTATATTTATTATTTTTTTAGAATATTTTTAAGATAAATATATAACTTGAGTATTGCACTTTGATTATATGTTTGCCAACCAATTAAAAAATAATTTTTAAAATTATTTAATTAGTCTAATGATTTATTGATCAATAGTATTATTTGTATAAAAGTTTTATATATTATATTATAGTCTTTAACTATAACTAATACTAAGATAAAAATATAACAAAAATTAATATAACAAATTTATTTTATTAAATATAGTTAAAACTTTCTTCTTTATAGTTATATTATTTATAATTACATAAATTGTTAAAACCAACTTATATATTACTTATAAAATTTAACCTTCATATAGGCACAAACTTTCTATAAACACCATGTTTTTAAAATCAAAAATATGATTATAGAAAGATTTAATTGTACACTAATATAACTTAGATTAAAATACAATTCAGTAGAGATATAACTCAGATATAACTGTATAAACCAACTTGATAATAAAATTTTATATAACTTAGTTTATATAATGCCAATTGACCAATAAAACTTTCATAAAATATAAAAATGCCAAATTATGCAAAATTATGCAAATTTCTTTAAAGAATGCAAAATTATATATTTTATTAAAAAGCACACAATCAATAAATTTACAAACATAGTGCAGATTATATAATAAATTCTTAAAATACTTTTTTTATAAATTGGCAAATGTTATATAAATTTAAATTGCAATAACTCTTTAACCAAATACTGCATAAATAAAACTAATTTGTCAAGTTTATTTTAACATGCTCTTTAAAGTAATAATGTTGTCTTTTATTTTTATTGTCTAGAATTAGGGTTGTTAATAGGTTGGGTTGAGTTAAGCAACTCCTCAACCCACTTCAGCTTGGGTTGGGCTCACTCTGGAGCCACTTCAGGTTTGCTTAGAGCTGCTCCAGTTCACTTCAGTTTTACTCCAGATTTTTAGACATATCTTTAACCCACTCCAACTTGGGTTAGGCGTGACTCCAGAGTATGCCACTCCATTAACAACCCTATCTAGAATAAAGGTAAAGACTCTTAATTTTTATGTAAAGTTCTTATTTTTGATACATTTTTAATAAAAAAATCAAAATTATAATAATAAAATTTCTGTTACATCATTGCATGTTATATAGTACAACTTTCTTATAGCAGTTTCTGTTTAAGATAAAAAATATCAGATATTTAATAAAAAAAACAAAAAGGAGCATTATTATTTTAAAAAGTATATTAAAACAAACTTGACAAGTATAATTTTATTTATGAAGGTTTAGTTATTTCTAATTTGGTAACAACTTAATTATCAAGAAGCTTAGAATACTATAAGGTTGTAGATTATCAAAATTTAGTTTCAAAAGCTTAGCAGATGAAGCTGTAGTTTTAAGAATCTAAATTATCATAGTAGGCTTTAATTATGATTAGCCAATTTTATAGATCATCTTATTATAAGAAAGTCTTATTAAAGTAATTATTTGCTGCTACAAAATGAATTTATAGCTACAAATACAAATTTACAGATGTTATGATATAAAAATTTAATAATACACTTTCAGCTCTACAATATACCAAACTAATTTGGTAATTGGTAAGGTAATTTAGAAGTTAGATGAGAGATACATTTGAATGTTTCAATTTAGCAAATAAGTCATAAATATAATATATAAATTTATTATTATGTTTAGTAATTTTTTTTTGTTATTTTTGCTAATTTATCTTATGAGTTATTTATAATTCTAAAAACAAATACTATCAGTAGAATAGTTTAATAAAATAGTTTAGTGAAATATTTTAGTAAAATAGTTTAGTAATACAGCTTAGTAACATGCTGTATTCTGTGTTAAAATATAAGTTTGTAAATCTTAAGATTAGAATATAATACTATATTTAAGATTATTAAATAAGGTTATTAAGATTAAAATAGTTTGACATCAATAAAACTAATATTTCAATTAAAATTAATTTATATGTTTTTTATTAGATTTAGTATATTTTCTACATTTTCTAGTTTTTTTTTATTAATTTTTTTAATTCATATATTTATTTAATAAAATCCTAGTTTGTGAAATTTTGTTTATACTAGGCTTAGAGTCTTAGACTCTTAAATATGAGTTTTTTGTAGTAGTACTTTTATTAAGACCAATTTAGTTTTATATAAAATTATTTTATTACAATTTAGCTTCATATAAAATATCTTCATCTTAAATAATTTTTAATTATTAATTAACTAATTATATTTTGCAATATTATAAGATGATCTTCAAAAATCAACTAATTATAATGAAAGCCTGCTATGCTATTGTGAGCTCACTTTTTTGAAAATCACAAAGGCCTGAATCAAGTAATAATCCTTATTTGATTTGCAGTTACATGAAAAATAATAAAAATGTTACTTCTGTTACTTCTCTTACTTTTATTATTTCTGTTATTTATGCTATTAGGGTAGCTGCACAGTGTATAACGTAGTGCAAAACCAGTACAATTACACTATAATAGAAAAATTCTAACTATTCATTTAATAAAATCAGTTACTAAATATCTCAATACTTTTTAGATAAATTAAACAAAACTGTAAAAAAACTAAGAAATATAAGTAAAGGTATTATCACAATAAATTTATTATAACTCATAATCTGATGATTTAAAACAGCTAATTTTTATATTATTTGATTAGTTTTATTATAATAAATTGAATAGTATATAAGTTATTTGATTTAAATCTATGGATTATAAGTATACATGTATGCCTAAATTGATCATCTTAATAAAAAAGCAATTACAGCATTTAAGCAGCTGAAATTAGTCTTATATAGTACTAAAATTAATTTTTATATAGTATATATCAAAATTATTTCTGAAATTTTTTAAACTCTTTTTATTAAAATATATTATATAATATAATTATTTCAGAGAGTTTATAACTGTTCTTATAAATTTTGGAATAATTAATAAAAATTGATTTGTTAAATTTGATAAGTTTTTATATTTGGTATTATCAGAATTAGATTTTTTATATTCAGTAATTCGATAATACTGAATTTAAAAACTTTTTGAATTCAGTAATTAATTTTATCAATTGTCTTAGAATTTATACAAACAGCTATAATATAAAAAATTTAGTAATGTTGAAATGTTTGTCAAGAATAATTTTTTTCAAAAATAATTTAGACATGCATGTATAATTACAAGATCTTTGTATTCAAACATAATATTATAATAGACAAATAATTTAAACAATAATATTTATATATAAATAAATCATAATCTTGTAATACAAACCAAATAATTTTTATACAATTTGAGTTGTCTCTTTAAGATGAATTAAATAATATAAAAATTGATTGATTTAGATTCTTGGTTCACAGATTATTAAAAACTCAAAACAATATAATATTAATATGCTATACTTTTACAGCATTTAAATAGCAACAACTCATAATCTATTAATCTAAATTTAATGATTTTATTATAATTTGATTCATTTCTTTAAAATGAATTAAATGATATAAAAATTATTCAATTCTGATTGATTATGAGTCTAAAGAACTTAAAGAAGAAACATGAAAGTTAGTACCAAGAACTAAATGAAGCAAAAAAAAAAAACTGAACTATGATGCTAGTGCAAAAGATACACAACATTAATGATAAAAAACATTGAAATCTAAACTTATTATATAAATAATTTAGAAAGAAAAAACATAAAAATAGTACTAATAACCAAATGAAAAAAAAACAATAAGATCAGACTAATAATATCAGTGACAAATAATATACCAAAATTAACAACACTAATAACAAAAGCAAGACAAAAACATCAACTAATAAAAATACAACAAATACCAATAACAGAAAGATCAAAATCCAAAACTGCAGAACTTAAAGAAAAAAGAAAACAAAAAGTTAAGTAACTGGTAATGGTTACTGTTTGAAAATTAATATTAATAATTGGTAGCTTCGCATTATAATGAAATTAATATGTAATCAGTAAGTCAGTTTGCATCATAATAACATATTATGTATCTGCGATCATATGGTATGCAAAAATCTTAACTTCTTCCAAAAATGAATAAACAAAATTCATTACTCCTACTAAAAAAAGATTTTGCAAAAATCAGCATAAGTGACATCAAAAAAGTTGAAGGAAACCATACCTACCACATTACATATTATACAAGAAACGTGATCATACTGGTATTTCTTTTACTTATGAGATAAATGAGATATTGGCCTTTTATCAAATATAATTAGGATATAACGGATATTACATTTTTGTTAGAAATTAAGTACCAATGTAAATAAAAGTTTTATTATAAATAAAGGGCCTTCAGCTCAAGGGGAAAGCAACGAAAGGTACCCTCAAGTAAATACATTTTCGCATAATAAACTTAAGTATCGGACCATATTAAAAGTGAAACTATAATCCAACTCAAACTAAAAACAATCGTTAAACCCATCGTTATCCATATCGTTCGCCCCCTTGTAAATCACTAAACCGCATTTACATCGTTCGCCGTAAGTCACGTGAGCAAGCCGTTAACGCAAGAGAACTCCGACCCCAATTCGACGTATCGTAACCCCAGGTTAAGGAAGTAGCAGGAAGATAAGAGCAAGCAAGGGTTAATATAAGAATAGGTTGAAGGAAAGACTTAGAAGAGAAGAATAGTACTTATCTACGGATAAACCACCCAGCCAAATCTAACACGCCTATTTC